>JAOWBC010000002.1:4458772-4477738 GCA_028566105.1 Hypoplectrus providencianus
CACACACACACACACTGCTGCATAGACACACAGCAGCTGAGGCCAACTTATCCACTGACTGCCTCATGTTGTGTACAAATCCTGAGCGGCAAACCTTATTGCGAGTGAACATAGAATTGATTTTCATAATCCTTGGCCTCAAATTTCACTGTAATCCTTTAAAAAATTTACTGAGAGAGTGAAGAACGGGCAGACAGGGAGAGGGTGAGAGAGAGAGAGAGACAGACGGCAATGCTGAAACAAAAAGAGGTAGAGAAAAGAAGGGATATATGTATTGAAATTATGAACAACTGAACAGTCAGGAGGTCAGAGCCAGAGTCCTGAAAGTGACTGTTAACAGTTTTCTTGCAATCAAATGATTGCAAAAAAACACAAAACACCTACAAGGAGATTTTTAAAAAAAAATCACACAGTGAGAACAAAGAGACGCAAAACAATCAAAGAATCAAGAATTATAAAATGACAACATAGAGTCACACAGTAACAATGAGATGCAGAACAACCAAAAAGATAAAACACTTACAAGAAGAGATTCAAAACAACCACAGAGAGATGTAAAGAAACTTCAATGCAGCACATAAATGACTTTAAACATGCAAAAGAACCAAGTAATCAAAAAATAAATACCAGAAAGAGAGCAAGACAACCACAAAGGTGTAAAAAGACTGCAAAGATACCCAAAACTAGGACAAAGACATGAAACAACTAAAATGAGTTACAATCAACCACAAAGTAATGTAAAACAACTACAAAGAGACGCACAATGACTATAAAAGTTGCATAATGAATACCAGAACATGCAAATCTTAGACAAAGAAAACTAAGAAATGACCACAACAGGACAACACAATGACAGCTGTACAAAACCACCAAGCAGAGACACCAGACAGCCACAGAGAGGATTTAAAAGAACACAAAAACACACAAAATGAGTGCAAAGAGTCATAAAACAACAAGTGAGAGTCACAAATCCACCACAAAGAGACCCAAAATGACCACTGACAAAGCATCTACAAAGAGCCGCTAAAAAACACAATGTGGCCGCACTGAGGTGTGGAACGACCACAAGGAAACGCAAAAAAAAAGAAAAGAAAAGCGAAACTTCCACGGATGGTATGTGGGTCTTGTCCGTATGTAGAAAGGGTGCGCAGACCTGTCTGACCTGGCATTGAAATCACCTTTTATTTTTCATAGAATACGCTTTTTCAAGGCCTTTTCTCAGGAGGTCTGAAGCCAGCATTCACACAGTGAGTGTTTCTCACTGTCTGCTCCTCCTCTACCTTAATTCTATCAACACTGATGGCTGCTATTGATGGGTTTGAAAGCATGGGTTTTTGTGGGTAATTACAGTTTTACACCACAAATGGATCTAAATGGGTTTTTGCAACACTCTATTGATCCTAGAGGGGTAAATTGGTCTTTTTTTTGCCTGCCTCTGCGTCCAGATCACAGAGCTGTGGAGGGATGGTGTAAGGAAAGCCAGGCTCATTGCCACAACAGGGTCAAAGCACTACCGATCAGCCAAAACAGGTTCAACCAACATACACCACTTCAGTCCCATCACTGGGCACATTTTTCCTTTTCCTTATTTCAATCCAGATGGTGAGTGTTAAATTATGACAAATGCAATAAAAGACAATTCTGGCAATTTTCTCTTGACCAGACTGCTCAGTGAAAGCATCATTTCTAAGCACATTAATTATGACAAAAACCCTCCATTGTATTTGTCATACAGTCTTTCATGCTGTCAAATTAAAAAAAAATAAATAAATAAAGGGGAAATAAAAGCATCAACATGTGTTGACATAATTACACTGAAGAGCACAACACTGGATTTCTTCTCTAATGGCAATGCAGAATGTTGCATTTACAAGTGTCTTAAAATATGTTTACATTTAGAAATAAAGTCATGAATTAATTTCATTAGTAGCCCAGCCTTGTTTCAAACTTCTCACTTGCTGTCCACTTTTTAACAATTGAAAGAAGCTGAAGTCGTCCTCAATATGCCAATCTTTTTGGGTGGGATTAAGGATGTGTGGGGGGGGTCATGTCTGTGTGCCAAAACCAAGAAAAAATAGTACCAATCTCAGAGTGGAATACATGACTCGAAAGGTTGTTTATGGTTCAAAGCTTATGACGGGCAACAATGAGCATTGGGCATGAAAGTGATCGTAAACTTTTGTTTGTTTGAAAAAAAAAAAAAAAAAAAGGCGGGATGCCCAAACTATTTTGTTTGGAATAATTTATTTTATACACTTTTTGGATAGGTTTTTTTTTTTTTTTTTTTTACTTGAGCTCCGGTTTGCTCCATATTTGACCAATCAACATGCACTTACATCAGTCACAGTCCTCAATTGGTGAGTACCTACCCTGATATAGGAACTAAAATCACTTCTCATTATGGTGTTCTAAGAACTATGATTGTTTCTGGTTCTAGGGGTTTGAACACAATTTAGGGTTCACTATCTTTCCCAAGGATACTTTCTGCCACAGTTAGGGATCAAACCACCGACCCTCTGGTTAGTGCGTGTCCCACAATGAATAGTGGGTTTCGTCCTCTGGTCTAAAAACAAGTGGTAGACAAGTAAGAAATGAGATCATGTTGCAGCAGGACTTTATGACTCTTATTGCCTGATTTGACACAGTAACCATCGTCTGTTCCCAACAGAAACAACTTTTAAAGGAAGAGTTTTAAACTTTGGGAAACACCTTTTCACTTTCTTGCCAGCAGTTGGATGTGAAAATCGATACCACTCTTTTTAAAATGGCATCGATCTTCTAATCTAACCCTAAGAAAGTGAGGAGGCAGATTTGGAGAAGTGGATATTTCTTGGATCAACATGACAAAGTTAACTGCTCTTGGCTGAAAAAACAAAAAAAACAAAAAACATCACTCCCTGCAGATTGTTTGGGCAAAATGAAAGAACACTGCCAAGCAGAACATGACTAACATGAATAAACTGTCAGCCTGAATAATGATTCAGATTCCGATCCGCTACTCTGAGTCCCTCGCCTCCTTAAACGCGCCATACAGTGGCGAGCGTTTGACGTCAACGGCAGTTATTTATCACTTTGCATTGTTTGTATGAAAATAAGAAAAATGTATTTCAATAAACACATCACTTTGCCGTCACCTGGCTTTTGATTACAGTCATCTCTCTGCACTCATTGTTTGATTAACTGACGGTTTGTTTGATTAAAATCAGCCGCCGACGCCTGATTGGAATAACCTGCCATTTTAATCAAAATGATCCGACACGACGCCGCCGGTTGGCTGCGGTTTGATGAAAATTACCTGCTGTTGGGAAGCAATCACCTGTCTGATTATTCCCCAGAAACATTCTTGTCAAAACACCTCGGGGCCTTTAAAAGATTAAAGAGTACTTGTACTTTCCGTTTTACAAAAAGGAACACTGAAATATTCATACGTCTGTTTGTGTCAACTGCTTTTTTAACGATAAACCTTATTGACTCCGGCTGCCTCTGTTTTCTTTGCCATTATCTTTATATTGCGGGTCTCCTGATTGTGTAACTGCCCATGTACCGTTCTCCTGCACATGCTCCAGGCTCCATTTTCGTTTTTATGTTTGGAGTTTTGTGTGCAGTACAGTACATCGCGCTGTTGTGACCTTATGAATTCCACCTTTGGGGTTTAAGAAATTGCCAATAAATCCATTTCAGTGTGTTAGTAGAATATTAAGGTGCATTTGTGAAAGTGGGTGGCATCAGGAGGAGTGGACTCCAGCTGTTTGGTATTTGCAACAAGGCTCAGAATGCATCATGAAACCATTCGCTGGCATTACGGTTATTGCACACCAGGGTACATTATCTTTCCATTACATCAGGCAGTTTGATAGAGTCATACTCTCAGGGCACTTCTAATTTCTAGCGGTACGTCTGGGATTTCTTATAAGCACTGCCTTCCTTTTGCTGATACCAGCTGATCCTTGCTCCACACCAAATCAGTAATGTTGCTTCATTTAAGCTGTAGAAAGCAAATACACTGAGGCTTCTGTCTGTTCGGCAAACACTTCACCAGCAGAGTCCTCCTCTAATTGTGCTCTGCAGCCCCGTGTTTATTATGTACCCCTGAGGATGTTTCCAGTGCTGCTTCTTTGCTAATGCGTGCGGGGGAGCTGGTAACACATCTGTCTCATCTGCAACAAACGGTTAAATTCACGACAAACGTTATTCCCTCCCTGAACTAGTTTTCCTTGTGTGAGTCAAAGTCATTTTTGGCCTGACATTGGCAAGTCCTGTAAGGATAGTAATTGGATTTCCAGAATAAGCGAAAATCTCCTTTCTCTCTGTGCCCTGCTCTAGTAATTGAGGTTAAATGAAATGGTCAACCATGCACTAAACCTCAGTGGGTGTTCAGCAGCAGATGTGTGCAGTATAAAGAAGAGTTTCAATCTAAATTCTCTGTGTTCAAACTTACCAAAATGTTTCAAATAAGACATTTTTGGGGGTGTATTTTCTTTGTAAAAAAAAATGTTAAAAGGTGTCAAGATCACTTGAGATTAGCTGTGTCGTAGAGCTGGGTAATGCATCCATGCTACCCATTAAAAAGGGAGGTATGTGATTCTTGACAAAAACATTGGATGGCTGAGTCTCATTCCCAGGTCGAATGAAGTTGCTCTGGCTTGGTTGTCTGTTTCTACTAAATACCCAAAGCATTTGGAATTTAAAGAGTTGTTGATGAGTAACAACAGGTTTTGCAGTGTTCATGTAAGACCAAACATCTGGATCACCAGAGAATAACAGGAGCTACAAGAAGAAATTATCCAAAATGTTTTTGGGTCATCAGTGGGCCGAACATTGCAGTATATATGGCTGGGCAACATATCCATATTATACATTGTGAGATGAGACTAGATATTATGTTAAATGGATATTGGATATCACAATATCCTACATGTCCTGGTTCAAAAGCTACTTTACTGTTAATGAAGTAGTTTTCTGACACGACACTGTTTAAGCGTTTTTATTACTTGCAATCACCCACTTAGTGATTTCATTTATCACTGAAAATCAGAAATGTCATTGTGTAAATATTTAGTGAAAGCACCAGTTTGATTGTCTCCCTATCATCAAGAAACAGAATACATAGTGGAAATTATTGAATCATATTTACATAAAGTATAAAACATATTACCTAGGAGATTTATGCATTTAGAAATCCTACTTTATTTTGAATGAAACTATACACTGTTTTAACAAACTATACATTTTTCTTTGCAGATTAAATTTTAAGCCAGCCCTACTTTGTGCGTCAGCTGGTGTCACATATCCTCGGCCATAAAGTGCATTGTGTGTGTGCAAACCCACCAGACGTCCTCTGCGTCCACATCGCATTCAGCCCCAAACTGACAGATGTCACAGGTGGACGTCTCCTTCTGTCCCGCCTCTGCTGAGCCTTCTCCTCCTGCAACACACAGGGGTACATGGTTAAATGTCTGAGTCAGCCAACACTGATTTGTAACAATCTGTCTGTGATTGGGGAAAAAATAATTACCCTTGATTTGGCCACTCTTGAGATCTATTTCTATTCTACAATTATTTGAGACAATTACTTGTTGGCTTTGAAAATATTATGCATTTGTTGGAATGACTTTTTTTTAAGTTGTCATTTTAACAAAACAACAACAACAACAACAACAACAACAAACTTGAACAATAAATGTAATTCAACTACAATATATGAAATAAATAAATAAATGTTTGTACATCTGATTTGATCATCTGAATAAACACAAGTAAATAATAAATAAGAGCAAAATAGCCCAAAATAAAGAACATCAAATGTGTTGTAAAAAGTGTACTTTAACAAAGTACGAGTAAAGTAAACAAATCCAAAATAAATGAATCAAATATGTTGTAGTGCACTAAAAACCCATTACAATCACATCTTAATAATTTATTAAATTGCATTTAACACATTCCAGTCCCCTCTGCTGTCAATGAAAGAAGGGGTGCGCTGGATTTATGACACAAGACGACACAAGGGATCCACTGTGAAAAGGAAAGCAGCTCAATAATTGTTTTATCTCCATCATATTGTTAGGAGCCGAAACCTTAATTGAAACTAAAACTTGATTAATCACTCAGCCCCACTGCGTTTGACTAACCTGCAACCAGTTCATTCAGACGCAAAACAAACCTGTGACAAAGAGCCAGAACAACACAATGTAACCGTGAGAAATCCGCCTCGGACAGCTCAAGTGCACTTTTATTCCACCCTATCCCACCGTAATCCCACCAAAGCTATCTCCTTCATCCTTTCACTGCTTCCCCTTTCTTTCCCGCCTCCTGTGCTCCCTCCAGACTCTCCTCGCCTGACTCTCATCTATCACTCCTAATATCCCCCACTGATCTTTTTGGAGTCCCTCTTTTATTTCATCGTGCTGATTTTCTCGCGCTGTGAGTGCGACGACTCGGCGGCGGCGGCGGTGGGGTGGGTACTGGCGTCAGGCTTATGGCGGCTTAGGGACCCCGCCGGTGCATATCACACCTCATGAGCGGCCTGGGGGGGGTGGGGAGGAGGAGAAGGAAGAGGGAAAAAAAAAGCAATCTGGCCAATCTCAAATTGCATTCTCCTACCACAGAGGACTCCTCCAGTCTCTGCTCGCTTTCGCTCTTCTTCTCTTTCCCCTCGGCCCTCTTCTCCATTAGAAAGGCTCTATTTTTAAACTTACTGGGGCCCATGAGGACAAGTTTGGAAAGGAAGACGAAGAGGTGGAACTTGGCATCATTTCCACATGTCATATCTTTAATCTCCCCAACACACGCATGCATAGACACCCGCACTGCTGCCACCATTCATTGCTCCCTTGTGTGGCCACTTTCGCATCCCCCTCAGAAACTTTTGTTATTTCTTGTGATCCCAGGCGACACGCTGGATGAATTGGAAAGAACTCTGGTAGGGAGGTTTAACCTGATTTTCCGCTGTCAAGCTTAAGTTTGGTTTGACTCTTATTTTAAGGTCAAAGTCAGTTAACGTAACTGCACAATCTAGTTAGCATGTGACTTTCCTCCTCCATAACCCTGGGTTTGGATTTTGTGGCTGTTAGGTCAGATTATCCCAACAGCTTCATTCCTCTGATGCCTGTGTGCAAACACACAATGCAGCCTACAAGACTGAAAAGTTCCTTTGCTGGGGATGTTAAGCTCATTTCAAACGTCCTGCTTTAGCCGTCAACGTTTTTTTTTTTTTTTTTTCTTTTCCCGTTTGAAGCTGTGTCTGAAGCTGCAGGTGCTGGAAAGCTGCCATGTCCTCTGAATGCTGAACATTTGCAGTCAGGTGGCAAAATGTACATTCTGTATTCACAGCTTTGGTTCGCTTTACCTTCAGGTCACAGGACTGACGGGACTACGAGGTGTGAAGCTGCGTTGGCACGTAGCTCTCTACTGGAGCTTTCACGCCTAATTGTCTTAGTGTTCACTGCAAATCCATTTCAGCAAATAATCCCATGTGTGATTCTGGCATCTAATGTATTCAATGTTTAACTTGGGCTTCATTTGGTACTGAATTATTCTTGAAAAATTCTCCAAATCTTTCCTGATTCACTGACAAGAAAATAAGTAAGCTTCTTGCAAAGAAATAAGTGAATTAAAGGAGGTAAAAGACTTTATGTGCTGGGAGAAAGACAAGCAGCGGTACATGCAAATCTGGCAGGAACAAGACTCTTTATCCTGCCACCTGCCTCTGCTGCTGATATCATGAACCTCCTCATAGTTTAACAAAACTTCCAGCTTACAATGGAGATGCATCATTCTCCAGACAAACACTGGTGTGATTGGATTGCATGAATTGTTCATGACTGGAAAGCTGAGATTCATTGAGCCCAGTGTGTTCATGTGTGACAATGTGAGTTTCCATTGTAGCCCTTTTATTTTACTGAGAGCATTTCTGAAACTTGACCTCTCTGTATAAAATGACCTGCTGTGACCTCACAGCCTCATTAAACATTTAGAGACAGACAGCTCCCCTGGGGATACTGACAATAAGCAGGTTTCAGAGAAGCTTCTAGAACAATGTCAAATGATTTCTAAAGCGTCTGAGCATAGATGACATTCCCTTAGATTCCCCAATTTGTAATTCTTCTTCAATGCTTATACACATCTTCAGCTGGTGCAGGGCTGGGGGGGGGGATGTTTGGTACCCTAAAACTCACATGTGACCCCAGCCTGGATCCCCCACTCCAAATACCCCACCCTGCCTACACCAGCCTCACACTGTCAGTTTTACTCATCATGAGTAAAAGAGTGTCAGCTGACAAGACAACTGTTGTATAATGTCTGCTGTAGCTCTAAAGAGGGCTTCCACAATTTTGACAAAAAAAAATGCAGTGCTAAATCACTTTAAGTGGCTTATTTAACCAATTCCACCTCGAAAAAAAACAAACCCAATGTGACATTTATTTTTTTTCATGAAAAACAAAAAGGTGCAAAAACTGGGAAATGCTATGAAAAAGAATCAGAAAAAATATAAACAATAATAACATAGATGATGTGTGCTGTTGTTGCTTATAAAATTAAGTACTCAAATATTATACTAACTATAGTTAATTAATACGTTTATTAAACTTTAAAATTAATGTCTGGAAAGTCGAAAAACATGTAGAAATACTGGCACTGACTGAAATGAAATTACAAAGAAAATGCAGTTATTCTAAAGAGATACTTTTTTTTAAAAAATACATCTTTTTACTTATGTTATTATTTAAAATATCCAATATTACCTGCATTTAAACTTATTTTATCTATTTATTTTATATATATATATTACATAATGTAAGTGTATTGCATGTAATTTATAGACTCTCCCTCTCCTGCTAAATCTGTCTGGTTTGTAATGCAGGCTTTCTGTTACATATAACATAATATAAGACAGATTACTTCTCACATCTTGAGTATTATTCATCACAAAAATAAACCTCGAACCTCTTTGTGTCCAATTAGTATTAGTTCAAGTCCCCCTTTAAAATCACCGCTGCAAGCATTACATAAAACCCCTTGTTCTGCATCTTTATATTTTAAAAGCATGCTGCCAGTGACGTTTCAAGTGTTCAACCGGCGTGGCAGTTTAATTAAGTGAGCTTGTTTCTTGTCTCACATCAGAGTTTAAGGTACTGTCAACGCTGGTGCTGCAGCTGACTGAATGAGCCAGTTGTGACTCTTTGGCCGCTGACGGAAATGTAATGTCGCCTTATTTCAACCCGTCGTGTACGTACGTGGTGTGTGAAATTTCCACCGAGCTCTCGCCGGCTCCGGAGCACGCCTGTCTCTCTAGCTGCTCTGTACTCTGTCAAATGATCAGCTCCACATAAAGGCTGGTGGGCAGGCAAGCATGTAAGCTCTCCCACGACTCTCCTCTCCTCTCCTCTCCTCTCCTCTCCTCACACACAAATCTGTAATGCCTTCTCGTGTTTCTTCCGTGTGCACGTACATACACGGCGCAAATACCAACATTTCCTCCCCTTCTTTCTGTCCTCTACTCCCTAACATTACATCTAACACACACACACACACACACACATAACGCTGCCCCAGATCCCTATACACTGTACTGCAGGCACAATTACCAAAGGCGACTGGGGACAGGCAGTGTTTTCCACTCCTCAAATCCCTGATAGAGTCTCCTGTAGCACTAACACAACATCTCCCCTGTTTCTGCGTCTACTAATCCCGGGAATCAGGAGACACGGCTGGGTAATGACTGAAATGATTAGCCCATCTACTGCCCCCACAATCACCCCCCCATCAGCTCCTACATCACCTCGTATCGATCCACGCTCGGGCCAGACCGGTCGACTAGCCTCCTCCGTGACTACTGTCCTAGCCTCACCTTCATCTCCACCTAATCCTGTCTCCCCTTTGTTGTTTCTGTGCCGAGCACTTCACTCTAATACGCACAACATTTCCTTCATGTAAGTGTTGCTTTTGTGTGACTTTGGCACTGCAGGCAGGGGTAGCCAGAAGAAGGGGACTCAAAGGAGAGAAAAAAAATCGCTGGGTAGAAAGGAGACTAAAGTAAAATGATAATTTGAAGGGGAAATAAGCAGGATGAGAGATAAAATGACAGGAGCAAAATGGTGGATTGTTCCCAAAGGGACTGTTGAGCTTACTCTTTAACCCCCAGAGGGTCTTTAATCCCTTACTGCTGTCTGGAGCTTGGTCTTGCTGTGGATACCATAGGCATTAATGTATGCACACACATTTACATAAACACAAGAGAATTCAACCATGACTTCTGCATTTAAACCTGAGATTCCACTGCACTCCTCTGCTGCTTCCCATAGAAAATGGGAGTAATAGAAGCAGGAACCTCCAATGTGCACGCAAAATAGAAAAACAAAATGTGAAAGAAATTCATGTATATTGCCATTAGCACAAAATGCAGTCAAACAAATATCTGTGGTTAGTTAAAAATGATAAAAAATAATACTGCAAACCTGATGTAAGGACCAATCTAATACACACAGTTGCTGAGGAATCACTTGTTTATATGTTAGTGTGAAGCAGGTCAAGTGCAGTACATCTGGAGGATCTAACAGCTGATCAGTCCTTGGAAAAAACCTACAATGGGACTTTCTGTCTACATTATGACAAATCCCAACATAACAGATTGAGCCCCTGGACTAAATATGAAGCAACATTTCCTTTGATTATTCACGCAATTCACCAATGGACTGTTTTTGCCAGTTGTTTATTCATCCAAAGTACAGACGAACCTATCATATGTTAGCTAGAGCTCATTGATTTCCATGAACTTCAATTCTGCCTATAACTTTCCTCAGGAATACTTTTTTTCTCCATATCTTGATTAGTTGGACTCCTAAAGCCTTGGGGTGAGTTGAAATGTTTTTGAAATCCAGTAGATTCTATTCACACTGCCTACTAAAAACTGTCTGCATTGACCTTATTGCAATTACAGCTTGTATTCAGTCCAAACAAAACCAAGTTTATGAAAGATACCCACCAGAGAGGAACCATGTCAACTATACATTCAGAGGGAAGATGCTCGAACAAAGCTGCAGAATAGTTATCCGAGTCATATGGCATGGATTTGGAATGAGGAAAAATTACAAAGGCACCATCGACAGTGTAGAAGAAGTGGATATAGTCACTGTAACGTCACCCTTTGAGGACAAGAGGGCAGAGCTGTAGAGGGAGAAGTTAAGTTACCAGCTAATGCCAGCCTTCAGCAAAAAAAAATGGTTTAACTCACAGAAGTGGATTTTTCTACATCTGACAACATTGGGAAAGTCTAGAAGAATGACATAGTTTTATTCCCCTTTAAGTTAACAGCACACCGAAGTATCAGGCTTGGCCAGCAGAAGCCTCTAGTGGGAACTATTGATGTAGAAGAGCCCAGAAGTAGAGATCCTCACAGAAATGATTATAGTAGAGAACAGAGTCCCACCAGCACTGTAGCCATTCTCTTCATACATCTGTGAGTGCAAGACAGGAAGTGGTGGAGAAGCC
Organism: Hypoplectrus providencianus; assembly: GCA_028566105.1. Classification (NCBI taxonomy): domain Eukaryota; kingdom Metazoa; phylum Chordata; class Actinopteri; order Perciformes; family Serranidae; genus Hypoplectrus; species Hypoplectrus providencianus. The sequence goes on from JAOWBC010000002.1 coordinate 4,470,260, forward strand.
ATCAAGGGTCCTCTTAATGAGCTACAGGGTGGCATGGTGAAGATGGCACTCAGACATGGTTACTAGGGTGAATTAACTCTCACCGTTTTATGGTTGTGAAATAATAAAAAAATAAATCCTGTTTTCTAGCAGCCACCTGGAGACTTTGAACCGTAGTGGATTAGTTCTCTGCTCTATCAACACCACAACAGATTGTTTAACAGCTCAAATTCCACTGACCTCATGCAACCTGACAGAACTTGTGTCCTTTTGCAAATAATAATGAGGTTCAAATTACAGGGTCCAATTCGTCCCCGAAGCTCATCGACCTATTGACATAGACTCAAGGCTGTAACTGCTGCCAAAGGTGCCTCCACTGTATACTGACACGAGGGCTGAATGTTTCTGCGTTTTGCTTCGTTTTTCTTTCTTGTTCTTGGTCTGCCTTCTTTCCTTCTTCTCATGTCATTGTTGGACATTACTGTATATTGTGCTTCAGTATAATACAGCATCTTTTTTCTACCTGATCGCACACTGTACTGTGTGTACAAGGACACAGGCATCATCTGCTGCAGCTTTTCTCTATCAGTGAAACGAAAGGGGAGTTTTAGGGAAGGAGACAAGAAGAGGGATCATTTATTTGAGGGAGCACATGGAGAGAACTAGAGACAATTTCTTTGAGTGAGCACGCACACACACCCCCACACACACCCAAACACAGACGGGAGATTTAGGGCACTCTAGCATGCGGCTATCATACGGATGATGAATGAAGCCCACACACCCCTGGAAAACAGAGCAAGACCACTACGACCTTGGTTGCAAACACACTGGGGAGAGGAGGAGAGGAGAGAGCTGATACATCCTACATATGGCTGCGTGTGGTCACTGGAGCAGCTTTAGTGTAAACCCCCTATGGCTGAGCCACCCTTCAAAGGGTTTCAGCTGTGTTTAGACGAAACATTTTTACGGTGAATTAGTCAAACCCCTCCAGCATTTGACTTATTTGTTTGGTTTATATGGGCAAGGATGATGGCCACATATATTAATTTGACAATGCCTGTAAGCAATTAATTTATGACCTCAGGCATCCATGAGAATAAACCATGTCATATGTTTTCAGGATCAAGGTTAATCAGACTGCAAATTATAGCTACGTTTAGGTGAGTTAGAAACTTGAATGGACATTTTCACAGGCGTCCTTTGACCTCTGACCAATGAAAATGTATTCTCTGGGTACCTAAATGTCTTCCCCTGTACAGGAATGCCCACTTTTGTGAATCCCATTCACTTTGAGGTCAAACCCATGCACATATTGTGATGTGTGTGATGTGTGATGATATTAGTCCTTAGTAGCTATTTTGACTATTCCAAACGTGACCTCAGTGTATAAAAGGGATTGCTGTGACCTCATAAAAATTTACAACCACAAAGAACAGACCTTGAGGCATTCAAGTGCTCGCCATTCAATTGATGAAAAATACATTTCTTGGATAAATTGAAAGTGTGTGAAACCACATGACTACTCCATATTAGTTGTGGCCATGTGTCCGTAATATATTTATATTTCCCTTTACTCATATCCTACTGCATTCAGTGTCCCAAATGAGTTGTATGCAGCCTTGAAAATTACTGCCCCATGCCAGCGAAACACAACGATGCCTATTGGCAGCTGTGATAAATCTTGCCGAGGGCTGCTTTCTTCCCGTAAGCAGACATGAGGTCCATGAAAGGTGATACAGGAAACAATAAACATGAGCCAGATAGCTGATAATGGCCTGGGATGATGATACTGAATCTATGGCACAGTCACATTGTATCTGCATCAGACTGCCAGCGGTACACACAGTTTGAACTCTGACTCATCTAAGATGTATTCTTTGTGTGGGGAGCTCCATTAAAAGAACACTGCTGACAATTAAACTATGAAACCCATCAATCAAAATGGCATTATCAATGGGCTGCTGCCCCAAGTGGCCAATCTGACAGGGTGAGCAGGGCCAGAGAACAGAAGACAGCCAAATAATCCATAAACATAATGGACATCAATATTGAAAAGATGACAGATGAGACTGCCGACAGAGGCCAGGATTCAATTTCTATTCTTCGTTTTTTTTTTTTTTCCTGCAGGAGACCATATCGCTTTTCACAAAGTCATTTGTCAGCCATAAGGCCGATGAGGAGAAGCCGAGCTCCTCCAAAAAGTGAGCCAAGGGCGGTTGTTCCAGTGACACGGATGACAAAATGAATCAGGCATGGGGCAATAATGACGGTGATATAAATGATGATACAATCAAAATGCTTGGTGGGCACTGGCAGAAAAAGATAACGCACAGTCCATGTCGAGGTTCTGTGATCAACATAAAACCCATTAAGCAATGTTAAAAGGTTGACAATGAGGACACACAGCACTTAAATTCACATAACGTCGATATATGGGCATTGTATTTTGACATTTGTTAACTTGACTTGAGTTGCAGACAGACCAAATTTGACTTCATTATTAATTTAAATTTAAAGAGAGTAGGCAAAGCCTATTTATATCATAAAATTGATCTTACCATATTCACCCTGTGCGTATTTCAGTCCTATCTGACAAGTGAAGATAGCCATGCATTCACTGTCACTGCCAGTTCTGGTTGGTGGCATGACCTCTCATTCAGAAAAGACTCACTGTAAATAATCTTATTTCTAACTGTGCAGTGAAAGAACAGAAGCAGCAGAAAAAGAGAGACGCTGCAGAGCTGCAGGGATTGTGTTTTGCCATCGGCCAAGTTCAGCCTGAACGCACCAAAACTCTGCTAAAATCCACACCATTATTTATTGTTGCATTGCCCTCATGTTTTGGCAAGACCCAATAAGAAATGTCAGCAATCATTTGTAACTAGGGCAAGCTGGTGCATGCTGTAGAGACGATCTGTATGTGACCTCACCACTGTAGTGTAACCACAAAGATTCTTGTTTGCTTAGTACTACGCTTTACCTGCTTCGTGTCAAATACCTTAACCAGTAGACATCCCCCAACAGAATGACTTTAATTATATCTATTATTCAAAATGACTTCTAATATGAAACCACATTTAAACCCTGGTTCATTAGTGATACGAGTGATATAAATGTATGAACCCGTTATGATATCCAGCCCTATCGCCCACCACATCTTACAGGCTTTGTGAATAACACCCTTGTTGTCAAGAAGATGCATTCCTACACTTTCTGGGCAAAGCAACTTTTCATAATTTGAAATGCCACATTATCCTGTTGACCTGATTTCCCAGACGAACGCCACAACTCAAAACATCTCTGTCAGGAAACAAAGTAAAAAATAAAGTAAAAAAAAAAGTGCTGCTGGAGTTTTGACTGCCTGCATTGCGAGTAGCAAGTTGTGCCAGAAGACTCTTCTCTACGTCTGAGGTGACATTCCAAAACATTTCAGCAAATAAGTTCCTGTCAACGTGTTAGCTAGTTAGGTAGCAATTAGACCTTACAGTTGACGTTTTGGGAATCATTAATTGCATTGTTTGTTGTTGCGGTTGTATCAGAAACTTTCTCATTCTCTAAACTTTTTGCTTTCAACATTAAGAGACTGGGCTCCTGAAAGAAAGCCGGTAGGAACTTCAGAAGTCGATTCAGCAGAGAATATACCCAAATCATTTTGACTGAGTGACATAATGAGTCCCTGGCTCACAAACAATCATTTTGTTACCTTGAGTTTAGACTTCATTACAATAATAACACATATAATGATAAAATTTAAAAGTTTAGACAGGCTAGTAGTCAATTTGTGCTTGATGAGGAACACCAGCATCACCACTAGTTCTGCATAGACAGTATACTTGCAATGCTCTCTGCATGGATCTGGGCACTGAAAATCGGGATAAACAGCTGCCAGGGAAAGGTCAGCTGCGTCTGTGAATGTTTGTCTAAAACCCTCCTTGCCCCCTGAACGAGCCACAGTGCCTTCGTGCAGCTGCAGCCAGGTACAACTACAACTGGCAGTGACCGTGCAGCTGTTAACGAATCCACGAACAAGGTCCCCAACTGGGTCAGAGCCTTTCTGAATGGATTAAAAGGAGGAATTATGGCTTTAAACCTTCATCTTTCCCAGCTTTGAGAGGATTAGACCTTGCATTCTGTTCTCCACTCACCTGAATGGCTCTGTGACTGTTTTTCAATCCTGTCACCTATCTGCAGTCAATATGAGCTTTGGGAAAGTGTATTGCTTAAAAAACTTTCAGGGAATTGGTCTTTCTATACCTCTTTTTTCTCCATTCTTTAATAAAAATGAGAAGGACAGAGTATGGTCTGTGTTTAGCCCTTAAACCACTGAATAAAATTGATTCCAAAAAGTTTTTGATGCTGAGTAAAATGTGATTAAAAACTTAATTTATTAAGTTCAGTGTAGATTTACAAAAAAAATAAACTTGGCCATTAAATGAATTGTTTTGCACAATTTTCAATTAAATATATGTCACAAAGGATTAGCAAATTACAGTGACCCAACTGGGTTTCAGATATAAGGCAATGTAATTACATTTTTTAGGGCCAAATGTTTTCTTCTTCAGGCAAATTGGTTCGAGTTGGATATTTGAATAGTTTTGATACCAATTCAGACAAGCAAAGTTTTATACTTTAGGATATATTCTTATTCACTCTCTTGCTGGGACTGGGATGAGATGATCGATAGCACTCCACCTCTTCCCTTGGTTGCCAAGAAACACTTACATTTTTTCCTATATTACCACAAGTTCTTGCTCTTGCAGAGAATGGGTTTAATATATGAGGTAAGTGTTGATAGGGAGCTTGACATGTGCTGCTATTGGCATATTTTGAACTTCCAACCCTTTTGCTAAGCTAAGCTAATTAGCTCTTGGCACTAGCTTCAGAGTTGAAGCGCGGACGTGATTGATATTGGTCTTCCCATCTGACTCCTTGCAAGAATGCAAATAAGCATAATTCCCACAATGCCAGTGATGTCCTCTAGTTTTTTCTTGGTAAATTAGAACTAAGCCCATAAAACTTCAAAGTCACAAAATGAAACAACTCCTATGTTCTGTGGGGTAAAAGGACATTTTGTTTTCATTTTTGTCAATGAAGGCTGGTGGCTTTAATAAGAGTCTTGCCTTAAAAACAGCTTCAGTTCCCTACTACAAGTTTAAGCAGTGAAAATATCCTAAATATCGTGCACACCTAAAATTATAGTAATTGCTTTTAATTGTGCCAACCATCATCTACTGTCAGTAATGCAATGATTATAGATAACACAACACAACCACAAGTCAATCAGCAGAATGAGCAATATAATATACTATTATACTGTATAATAATATAATAATACTATTTTTATGTTGATACAAACCATAAAAACTACAATTCATGAACTAGTTACTGGACATTTGGAATTTGGGGCAGCTCAGAAGGATGCAAAAAGCATTTCACAGTGCAATGCTTCGGCAACACAGGGTGTGGAATCAGCTTTTGTGCCTTTCTTCCTCTGTATTTGTTATGGCCTTTTTTTCTGAGCAGTCCCTTCCTGTGTTGTGTCCCAGACAAGATTCCTGTTTTAATCCAGAAATAAGATGAACTAGCCTCAAGCAAGTCACATTGGACTTCATATAACACAGGGAGAAAGCAACGCAGGCTATTCCTCCTTAAAGAGGACACCCATCTATTTAAAGTTTGATTTGACTAATGCGGTATGACAAAGCCACAGCCCTGGCTCACAGTGCTTACTGTCTCTTAAACTGGAAAAAATATTTTTTTAAATCATCCACACTAAATAATTCATCCCTTTGTTGTTTAATATGAGTCTTTTTGGTGTTACGTGAATGTTGAAGACAATTCCACCAAACCATCAAAATGCAGTGGATCCATATTGTTCAGCTATTGTTGTTCTTTTTGTCCATCTCTTCCACAACTCCATGCTTTGTCCTTATACAGGGATTTTGAATTTCCTATCCATATCTCACATCAGCATGCCTGTTGGAAATTCAATTAAATTCCCCTCTCAGTTCGCACTAGCGGCTAGGCCTCTCTAACCTTGGCATATTTACTCTCCAAGCCCCAGCACAATGTGGAGAACATACAGGAATGAGCTGGCAGGGAGTAACAAACACCCTCTCCTTCTCCATCATTATCCAGTCACCCTTGTGGAAAATTGTGATGCACTCCTGTTTGTCGAGTGGTAGCTGCGAAAAATATCTCATCCCATGTGGCTTGTATGGGCCACAAGTAGAACACATTGACTAGTGTAGAGCTCTGGATGATAGGTACTGAGACACACTTGATGACATGACGGCTGAAAGCTACCCAGAAATGATACATCCAAAACTGGATGAGCAAATATGTAACTGTCAAGTTAGTCTAGAAACACCTCTACAAACTTGTTTTTGGCTAATCAAACATCTGTTTTCTATGTGCTAATGTTTTAACCTTAATGTTTTTCAAAATACATCCCTCTCATAAACATCTATGCATTGCACAGCCTTTAAGCTACCTTAAAATGTTGGGGGAACTCACTTGCATGTTGTATCTTGACCTTGTTTTTTTTTCCACAAACCAAAATGTTAAAATGCCAAGTTAAACTAGGGGTTACCTGCTGTTACTACTTCTCTCCAGTTGCAGTGGTTTTGGTCAGAGCCTGGTTGGCTGTTATTCCCATGCTTTCATTCTTGATATCGATCTGCTCATTTTTTCAAGGAAGCAAAGACCGCATCTCCAAAAAGTGTAAAACTATTCCTTCCTTCCATTTACTGCTACACATTGCTAGTATGGCTGCTTGTATCAGCCAGTTCTCAGACCTCATTTGGGGAAGCAGACAATGTTTCATTCTTTACAACCGCTCAATAAGCAAGGTGGTTGTTGAGTGGCTCACCATCACAACAAAATTATAAGTCATTTTTATCCATGCGTTCAAAAACTGCATCACTGTCAGCCACTGGCTTTGAACTGTACTATCTTGTAGCAAAGATGACAGCTGCCAGACTTTTTTTCAGAGCCAAATTATACATCTTTTTTTTTTTTTTTTTTACATTGCTTCCCCAAAAGCGTGACCTGATTAATGTTAAAAAGCCGAAAAATGACCCTTTAAATCCAGCTGTCTGTGTATATCCCTCAGGCAGGAATAAGAGACGGAAATTACAGAGAGGGAAAGAGAAACGATACAAGACAGAGAGCGAGACGTGTGTGGTTTTATTTCAGTGATTAATGTGAATCTCTATAGCTATGAGGACCAAAATATACTCTCAAGGATTGAAAAGGTGGTAGATTAGGAGGATAGTGCTCAGAATGTGTTTGGGTGTATGATATGTCAGGGCTTGTAAATGAACTTCCCCATTAAAGTTAGCATGGGGTTAGCATGAGGTAAGGCTGCTTAAAATATGTGAACGCAGTCAATACAGATATTTGTGTGTTCTTGGCCCAAGGCTGTTTTCACACACTGTGACCCACGATGATAAAAAGTCAAACAAGCAATAGAAAGAAAAGTTTCTATTTAATTAT
>JAOWBC010000002.1:4507899-4524118 GCA_028566105.1 Hypoplectrus providencianus
AGTGTTAGGGATTAAAATCAAACAAGGAAATGTAAATAACTTCCTGGATAATTTCTGCTGAGTTGATATGTACATCCATAGTGGAGTCTAGCTGCAAAAGAGCCACATTTTGTTTGTAAGTTGGTGGAGACCAAAACAGAGTTCAGTTTATTACTAATGGACAATTGCATCTGCTGGAGGAATTGACAGGGTTAGTATCAGTATTACTTCAGAGGAGACACTTTGTTTTGGTTTTAACATAAAGTAACGAACCAAACATAATATTGAAAAACCCGGAAATAAGGAAATTAAGGTTTTCCATACTGGCAAAATCATATGCCTGATGCCCATAAAAAAAAAAAATGGCAGAAAATAAGCGAAAATAACTAATGATTATATAATTTATAAATATATACATATTAAAACAATTGGCACCCATCTCTGACATAAAATAACTTATTTATATATTTGAAATATATTATTATTCATTTATTTATGTATTTTTATATCTTATGAATAAAGTTATTTTAAAGATCTAATACTCCTATATGGGTTGTGTTATTTTTATCGATTTTTTTTTTTTTTTTTTACACTGACTACTTTCCCCCCTCAAGCTGTCTATTCCATGATGTTTCTCACCCCAGCAAGGAAAACAAGTATTGGCACTGTGAGCTGACATATATCCATTACACTGTGTACTGTTGGCCCTAATGGGATTCTGGAAGATGGAAACGGAAATGAGGACAGGGAGTGATAGAGAGAGGGAGAAAGAAAGACGGTTTTGTAGCGCTGCATGTACAGCTTGGGTAAAAGTTTTAACGCTTGCATTTCTTATAGTTACTCGTTAGCCAAGCACAGAGTGTCAGCTAAGTGTTGAAGAGAGCAGAGAGGAAACCCTTTAGATATTACTCGCTGCCCTACTTTTCCACATGAAAGCTTTGTTGCTTATGTAAAAAAGCTCCCATACAGCAATCTCGTGTGTTTAACTCCCAAATGAAATGCAAGCACTTGTAATCATCCAATCACGTTGATTTGAATGCATTGGAATGGTTTTGTTTTTGTTCTGTGTCAATTTCCTCTCAAAAATCTATAACAGAGAGCACTAATTTAACCAAAAAATGAAGTGATTTCCACCCCTTTGTTACTGCATTGCTGCGGTGAAATTTAATTCACTTTTGAATTTTACAATTCATAAATATCTTATTTTTAATATTGTTTTAATGATTGCATTTGTTTACCCAGGAAAAACATTCCACCTCCCGAGGAGAGCTGTTTTCAAGCTGTCTTTGACCTTTCCGAAGCTACGATAAACAGCAGCGAGTAATGTTCCCATTATGACTGTTGATTAGTGACAAATGAAAAGAAAAAACCTCAATAAATGACGAGAGGAGGATAATGAATGCAGATGCTTCCCACAGGGCACAAGGACTCGCTCAATGGTTTGATGAGTTGTGAATCATACACTCTGGCCTTCACAGTTACCAGAAGCCATTATTCCAAAAATATTAATCTGAATCAATTTTAATCAGAATATTTAATTTTATTTCAACCAAAAGCAAGCAACAATTATATTGCATTATACATTGGCTTTTGGTTGTTGTTGTCTAACAGTATATCTAAAATGCTAACAGTTGAATTCAGACTGCATATCATAATGAAATATAAAAACATTGAATAAAAGAATGAGTGAATATGTGCCTACATATGTGTTCCACGTGTCTCTACATCAACCTTGAATCAGTAGAGGATCCAGTGGAACCATGAGCGTTCTTATTGTCACCATCAAAACTATTCTAAGCTTGACCTTAGAGTTTTATAATGAAACCAAATCATCATATCTGGATTCAGGTTTGAATTGAATCATCGAATAGGGATCTGCAATTTGAGTGATTTTCTGATTCCTGTACTGATATTTTCTAACAACATAATTAATGAGATCACGATACATACAAATACAAATCGTACACTGTGTTGCAGTGGGACACAGTCTTTGTAGAATATAATTTATGACCACAAGATAAAAAATAAGATAAAATTGAGGTGGCTTGTTACTTTTATTCCAAAAGCTGCATATCCCAAGGTAGCTGGGTAATCACATCAGTGTTTTTAAAAAGAGAAGGCAGGACCAATTTTTAATTACTTAAAACTGGCTTTAATTATTATCATTTGTCTGTGGGCCATTGTTGCATTAATATTACATTTAACCCCAATTTCAGTGAAACATTTTTTTCAGTCTTTAATCATTTATTTGTTTGTCTTGAGGATACATCTTATTCAAAAATGTTTTTTTGTGTTTGTCACACACAATTCACCAATATTCCCTGACCAAAATGACACCACCAGTCCAAAAGTGGACATAATAAAATGTACTCAAATAAATTAGAACCACTGTTAGAAAATAGAGCCAAACACTGCAATAAACCAAGTGATTGGTCGGAGAAAGGAAGTTTGGTTGTTTACTGTGGCCTGGCACAGAATAAACGCGAGAATAAAGTGTACGTCTGAGGGGAACGTGACACTGAATGGAGCGTGTACTCTAGAACCACTGTCATGGTCTGTTTGTCGGAGGACTGGGCCACAAAAACATCCTTGTCTGAACTCTGGCCTGCATTAACTTCTCAAAAGCACTGCTTGTTGCATGGAAGAAAGGGCCCTCTGTGCCTTTCAACAGACACACAAAACCATATCACACACACTGGCTTATCACATGTCTTGAAAAAACCCCACAAACAAGCGATTTCAAATTTCATGTGACTGTGCACAGCCAGACACAACTACCAACATTTGGAACTTGGTCTCTTCATGTTCCCTCTGCTGAGCTGCATTCAGGGGCCTTTTAATAGACTAATGCCTGCTGCCTGTAACTGAGTCAGCCACTGCAACACCATGTTAGCCTCAGCAGTGATTCACATGTGCCTCAGAATCAGCCAACATCACCTTGCCAATGGATTCACTCATTCACAACTATAAGCACATTATTCAGAACGTGACTCACTAATTGGTAGATGGAGAAAGAATTCCTTTGTGGGTGTGAGGGATTTTTTATCTGAACTACATGCTCATCCATTTGGATTTGTCATCAGAAGATTAAACACATTACACAGGCCAAATCTAATTACATGTATACAAGTGAAAAAGAACTACAGCGGGGTAAATCACTGCCTGTTTTCATGTAAACCTAGAATTTTGCTTTTGAATGTCTCTGCCAGCCAGTCAAGCTGCAGTTTGCATCAGTGTCTCTTCAGACTCATGTAATATATGTATTGAAGGTTTTAAAGGAATTCAATAAAAGAAATTAAGTAGAGATGGCAAAACAATGACCATTCAGCAATGACCAGTGCTTGGCCAATCAGCCTCACACTGTATATCCACTGTCTTTTAGCAGCCAATGGTTTTACGTTGCACATAAAGTTAATGCACTGGTGTTGACTCTGAGGTCAACCATCGCCTGAACTGTGCCAGTGCAGCACATGCGAGAATGAGCAAAAGAGTTTTTTTTTGCAGACCAAGACCTACAAGCTCAAACTGTCTATAGAGACGTTGTCCCCCCACCGGCTACCTCATGACTCACCTACAACAGACACCTGACAACCTTGGAACAACACCTATAAGTTCCTCAAAAACGTTCTGGGGCTGGGAGGACAGTTGCACCAACATCTGCATTCTGGAGGAAGCCAACATGTGAAGCATCATAAACCATAATAATGCAGCACCAACTCCAATGGACCAGCCATGCCATCAGCATCTCCAACAAAGTTTCCTGAAACAGATCCTGCACCCCATCTGAAGGAAGGTCAGCAATCCCCAAATGGGTAAAAGGAATGCTTCCTGGACAAACCAACCTGAAGAAACTCTCCATCAAAGTTGGGATCATATTGCATGGGTTAACCTCTTATGGAGAGAATCTGTGCAGGAAGGAGAAGCAACCCTCCCCTGTTGCAGAGATAAAGTGACAGCATCGCAAAGAACAGCTGAAAAAGGCTCCACTGCCACCAACCACCTCCACTTTCCCTTACCACACTGCCCGAAAAAACGTTGGTCATGGATACAAAACTACAACCATCTAAGAACCGACAAATCCGACTATGTGACTTCTCAAAATCCAAGCCCCTGAGTTCCTGTGGCCAGACTCACATAAAGTGGAATAAACTTTAAGGTCCATAAGCTATTCTCCATTAAGTGACAGATAAAGTGGGATAGACTGGAAATACTTTTCAGTAACCTGCGCACTTTATTTTTAAATATGTCTGAGTGACAGACGGCCTTGTCATTTTGAGAAAATGTTTCATTATGAACATGAAATTTAAATGAATGAAAGTCCATGAAAGAAACGTCGCTAGTATCTATGCAATCACCACCATTTAAAGGTGAGCACCCAGGATTAGTGCCACCGGTTCATTAACATCATATAAAGTGCAGCCACAATCTCCCTTCTGTCCCTGAGCTATGTCGTTGAATAATTACCAGAAAAGTGAGAACATTATGATGTCACAGTGAAGTTGACCTTTTGGGTAACATTTGATTCTTTAAGACGTTTGTGTGAGATGCTATCATAATTAGCATGTGAATTATTTTTGTTCTGCCCAGAGATGTGATTTGTGAGGTCACAGTGACCTTTGACCTGTGACCACTCAACATCCCTGAGTTCAAGAGGATGTTTGTGCCAAATTTAAAAAGCAGCAATTGCATGGATCCATAAAAATATCACGCAAGTACAGAGGAAGGTTATATGGTTAATAAATGTGACATATATGTATCAGAAGATTGTTGTTGTTGTTGTCAGTCCCAGAATGCTCCAGACAGCATTAACAAAAGAAGCTGTGTGTGAACTGAGGCAGTCCTAACCTACGCTCAGTCCTCAGGATCAAAGTGCAGGAATTTCAGGAGGACTTTATCTCCACCACCATCTATAGAGTCAATTCCAACACTTCCAGAACCTTTTATGATCAAGAACCTTTAGGTTTATGGCAGTGCATACTCCAGCAGCTCCACTGGTCTCTATAACACAGCTAATGAAGTGGCTGACCTTTTCTGCCTGATAGCGCCCACTCAGCAGCTTAAACACCAAACTATATCAACAAACTGTAGCCTCAATTATCTTTGATAATTACACAGTGCCTTTTTACCTTCAAGCCAAAGGAATGATGAAAAATGTGGACGGAAACTATATTCTTAGAAAATATTCCCTACATATTAGGGATAATCTATAACTACAAGTCTGATGTGAAGCAGAAGGGGTTGCCTCTGCGGATTAAGTTATCTTTTATTCTAGGAAAAGTATTATCCTGCTTGTACTTTAGTTTAATCATAGTTTAAGGCATAGACTCCATAGGCAGATGGGGAGCCTGCCTCCTCTCCATAACACATGAGCTCCCTGGAAACATCTCTAAAATCCTGACAATATGTTTAATTCTGCCGTGCATCCCTATTTTCTGTATGTTTATCATTATGGGTCGTGCATAGAAATAGGCTACTACAGATGTATGATTCATGCATTATGGTTATTCACATATGTGATGTGATGTACTGTACATGCTTGCAGCAGTAGAGCCAGCTTCCTCCCCCACCAGCAAACTGAGCTCCCCCAAGCCGTGATAAAGCTTGGACGCTGCATTAATAATGGATCATTTGCCTATTTAAACATGACATTTCAGAAAACTTGTAATTCATGTCTTCATGTAATCAATCAATAAGGTACAGAAGTTTCATGGTTATATTTATTATTTACTTTTTTTTTTTTTTTTTTTTTTTTTTTACTTTTTTCTCCTGTTTGGAATTTTGCTATATATAGAGTATTTTAAAAGAATGAGCTAGAAACATCACTTTCAGAAGCACACAGTAAAAACCCCTCAAGACATAGATAAGAATGATACCCACAGGTTTGGTGAATAATTCATTCAAAGCTTGTGTAGCAGCAAGTTCCAAGGATGCATTTTAACTTAAGCGCTAAGAGCCGACCCTGATATTATTTCTGACACGGGCCACCGGTGAACAATATAAAATGAATCATAGCCTGATTCACTGATCCCTGATCTTCTTTCTGTCTATTTAACCATCAATAAATCCACAATGTACGTGTTACAGGTCATAATTAAAACTCACAAAAAGAACTGAACACATGGTCAAAGACACTGCGTTCATTCCTGACCTGAATAATTACAAAACTACACCCACAACCAAAATAAATGTAAATATATACTTTTCCTACCCAGTGAATACTTCCTTGCTCTTTGAATTGGAAACAATGTACAATTAATGACTTTCTGACTGCTTAAATTAGTTAATTTTGCTTTCATTTAGTTTTTTTTTTTTTTTTTTTAATTTTGCAAAAAACATCCTTTTAAGATTTCAGGCATTTTTTTAAATGAAATGACTATTTGAAGACCAAATATTGAATCTACTTACAACAACAGCAATATAGAACAACAATATTGTGCATGGTTCTCATGATACCTGTGATAGCCACGTTTAGAGTATGTTCGCGGAACTACATAGTGCAATATAGCGCTAACCTTTAGTGAATTTAAGTGAAATCTACAGGTGCAATAGAAAAATATACACGTAAATGTTTGATCTGGATGTTTTCTTTTCACTATTCAGACAGACGATATGTTGTGGATGGAAAACAACCCAAAACCTCTAAATTGGTCATTACATGACAAAATAATGTTGCCTATAGTGTTGAATATTGTCCCTTTTCACTATGACTGTCTTCCAACAAACTTTCAAACAGATATTCTTAAAGATTGTAGCAAAAAGAGTGTTGATTTAACCAGCACTACTAGAATCAGCCAATTCAATAGCTATTTTTACTGCAAACAAACTAAAATTGCTAAGGGGAGCCAGGTTTTCCACCATTCTTCCATTTTCCTACAGTTAGTGTTTATTTCAAGAAAGAAGGTTCACTGGATCCCTTACAGTATTAATTCAAGCGCTCTGAAGAAAGAAAAAAAAGAAATGTCTACACACCCCAGAAAAGAATGGAGTGACCATTGGAGATGATGTGTGATTCAGCCATTCAATTTTCTGCTTTGTTGAGCATGCCTCTCGGCCCCGGCGTTACAGTAACTACCTATGACAATTTGGCAAGTATTTACATTTTATGCCTTTTGACATTTATTTAAACATTACATAACCAAAAGGTCACAGCTGCCAAGCTTTCTTCCACTTTCTGTTTAACACAGGATTGAAATAAACTGTATAATTAACTTGTTTAACACTCCGGCGTTTGGCCGAGAGGCATGAGGAGCGCTGCGGCCCGCACTCTCTGGTGAGGACATTTTGTGGCTATGATGAAATCCTCATCTGCTCGATGAGAATACTTGTCACTTGTCATTGTAGTCGTGCTTGTTACATTAAAGTTTGGGAAATTACATCAGTCTGTCACCTCTGGCAATCTTTTCATCATGCGTTTTTTGTCATTCCTTTGAAGTAATGCATCACTCTGTAATTACTGAACCCCCTCCACTGGAAGCATTAGCATGTATTGATGATTAGAATATTTAAGCTCGCACAAATACTGTTTCAAATGGATTATATTTCCAGTGAAGGAAGTATTCAGTGAGTTTTTTTCCTTATGTCGGTGTAATTGCTGGAAGCGTCGGTGCTCCTGTGTGTGTGTGTCTGTTTATAACTCTGTGTAGGCGCCATAATGTAAATGCACATACCAGCAGGACAGGCGCCTTCTGACATAATGAGCACTTCAGACTGCTGCTTGCAGGCGTCCCTGCGCAGGAAACACTCGTTCTGGTAGTTCTGATTGTTGGAGCCGCACACTGGGGCATAGTCATTGTTGCACTGTGGAGAGGAGAGAGGACAGCACAGGTAAGCGGATGAGGACAGGAAGCTGAGGAGGTCACTTTAAGAGCGTTTAAAAACAACATTGAGAGTGTTCTAAAGTAGATCTGACTCTTCATTCAATATTCAGATTGCCTGAACAGATGCTGTTTTCTTGACAGGGTAAGGACTTATTTAACACGGTTAAGTGCTTAATCATCACGCAGTATGTGAGGCCTTGGGAAGGTCAACTTCATTTTATTAATGCCACTTTAGAAAACAAACGTGAAGGACTGATTTTATCGTGTCATTTGCATTTCGCTGGAAAATGTCTCTGTTCACCCCTCAGCAAAGCCTTTTTAGAAAAGGAAAACACAGCTGTTGCCAACAACAACACGATGAAGCATAAATTCTTATTAAGTTTGAAGTATCAAGTAAAATGAACAAGTTCAAACACAAAACAATCATTTCTGCCTCTAAAAAGACCCCAGTAAAGATGATTTGAGGATATCTTTCGTACGTACGGAGGCCCTGAGAGGCAAGTGAAGAAAAAAAAAATCTGGTGATCCATATTCAAAGTCTGATCTAAATTCTTTTCTCTCCTGTGTTTATGACTTAAGAACAGGTGAAAACAGGTGGCCAGGATAACCTTTCAAGGTTTGTTTTTTCTTCATCAGTGGAACAGATGGGAGAAATTCTTCCATTTGTTCAGTGCCATATTATTTTTGCATAATTTCTCCAAATACTTCTTGTTATAATCCTCATTTCAGCTACAAGGCCGTGTGTTTAAAGTGGCTCGAGAATTAAAACTCTTCTTTCTCTCCTGGAAAAAAAAGACTTGAATTTTTATAGTTCAGTTTGGGGTCGTGGTGCACTTCAGCCTCTTGTGGCCAAAGTGAGCATTATAAGAACAAAACTAATCACCTGGCAAAAGTGTATATATATATATATATATATATATATATATTTCCAGCCAACCTTTTTGAAACATATAGCAATCACTTTTTGATTTAACTGTGCCACTGTAACCTTACGGGCTACATTATGATTGATAATCATGGCAAAAAAAAACATGAAATTACTAATCCCAAAGGAGCAACAGTAGACGCCAAGTTTTAGACAAATACATTCAGCAACTAAATTATGCAGAAAATAACAGATACAGGATGCTTTCATCATAGTGAAAGAGGCTGCACAGTTGGCAGTTTGACAGCTCCATAAATTAGTTTGGAGATTTACAGGGTGTACATTTGTTTCTCACTAGCAATTTACATTTAGCTATAAAGAATGGATGCAAGCATGCCCTGTCAGCATTGTATTCAATTATGGGACTGACATATCGTTATAACCACATCGCAGTTTCAAAGGTGCTGGAAACATCATTTCTCAATCAGCTCCTCACCAGTAATG
This sequence comes from Hypoplectrus providencianus, assembly GCA_028566105.1. Classification (NCBI taxonomy): domain Eukaryota; kingdom Metazoa; phylum Chordata; class Actinopteri; order Perciformes; family Serranidae; genus Hypoplectrus; species Hypoplectrus providencianus. The sequence continues at coordinate 4,517,065 of JAOWBC010000002.1, forward strand.
GGATCCTACATGAACACACTAACTCCTGACAAAGTTAGTTAGTTTTCACTTTTTTAAAGTTAACACAGCAAAGTTGGAAAAACAATCATGATGAAGCAGATACAACTGACTTTCAAAGTACTAAATTCTTAAAAAAAAAAAACACATTACTTACAGTTTCTTTTTTAATTGCTTTGATATTTAGTTTGGGTTTTGTGACACAATCTTTTCAATGGCTAATATTCATGCTGCATATATCTTTGTAAAACTGGCCGGCATCCACCACTGTTCACCTCTGGTGCTGCTCCACTGGAGCAGTCACAGGTTAAGTGACTTGCTCAAGGGCACTGAGCAAAATAGCTGCTAAGGTACAGGAGAACATTACTCATTCATTTCCCCACATGGTTTGTTGGCTTCAGAGCAACTCCAGATTTTCAGATGACTAATGGCACCAGAGCACCGAGTCTTAGTTTTCATTTTTTTGGGGCAGTAGAGGAGAGATATTCATTTGATTTGATATTGATTCCCCTGTGCTACACCGCAGGAATAACAAACGTGATTATTCAATAGAGAAAGAGTCCCTTCTATTCCCTGGGAAGAAGGAATGGCTAACAGAGGGTCCAGAGAAATTGTCGCTCCGTAGTCACAGCCGCACAACCTGATTAAATTTAAATATGCTGAAAAATGGGCAATGTGTGAAAATGTGTTCCTGCTGGGTGTGACATCACAAGGACAAGGGGCTCATTTGAGAGTCCCCACAGGAACGAGGCTAAGGAGCTCATGGCTCTTTGTCTCCACTTCTGTTTCCCTTTGAGCCTCTAATGGATTGACCTGGAATCTGTTCTCTCTGGGCCCAATCATCTGTCTGTGACCTCGAACAACACTACATGGCTCTAACACTGGCACACAGAGAAGCTTTAACAAATGCAAGTCGGACGATGGTCATTGGCAGGGTATAAAGCAGGGTAAAGGGAACATAGAGCCAATCCAACAGTGTAGGTGTTGTCAATGACCTGTATTTATGCTCACTGTTGATCACTAAATACTTCAAGTGATGAAGTGCAATGAAATACTTCCAAGTATTTCATTGCAGTAGAGCATCTGGTTGAGAGTTGTAACCAACAGAATTCCCCTCTGCTCCTCCTCCATTTCTAAGCGTGAAGGAGAACCTACAGTGGCGTTTGAGGGACTATCAAACAATAGAAGCCATCATCAGAGCCAGTTGGTTTGTCCATACTGGTCTACTGTAAAAACATGGCAGTGCAACATTGAAAGACGTCAATCTAAGCTACCAAAACACTTGAGTGAAAAAATGAGGCTCTTGAAATAGGATGAGTTGTGGATGTAACTTCTCATTGAGTCGCAGGTGGTAAGAAAGAATAAAATCGTTCATAGCTGTGTTTGTTGTGTACCAGTACCATGGTATTGAATTGGGTATAGCAAATGATGGATTTTCAATGATTCTAGCCTTGACTACTACATTTCTGGTATTGAGTCCTCTCTGAATCCTATGCACCGCTTTCTTTTTAGACATAAAGGGAGAAAGCCACCATATACTCTAAGTGTCATTTTAAGAGGAAAACTCAACTAACAGTTCCTCTCTGTGTGTGCTCACACCAGCCCCACTGTACTCCTGATGTATAGTATGATAACCCGGCTTCCTGGTTTATACTGTCGTATCTGTCCTGAGGCCTCTCGAATATAAATCTAACAGGGTCAGCAAAGCCATATATATTATAATCTCTTAAATCTGTCGTGACAACAAATCATTGGGTAGCTTTTGGAGCACACATTAAAAAAAAAAAAACAAAAAACATTACATTCATAAACACTAAATTCCATTTGTGTCACACGTAACGCCTAACCACAATTTTTTTTTTTGTAAACGTTCTTTTATTGACAATAACTCTGGAACAATCTCTTTGATAACGTGTCATTTCTCCTATATCTATTCAATCCTTTCTCTTGGCAGTTCTTTCTAAAGGTCAGCAAGAAAATGAAGCAAAAATGTTCAATACATTGTTTGTGAGGGAGTGGAATGTTATTACTATGTTCAATGGTCTGGCATCCCAGCAGGAACATGTCACTGAAAACAGCTTTAGTGAGAGTGTAAGCAGGCGAAGGGACTTCACTGTCTGTCCCACTCCACACCAGGTGCTGCTTAAGTTGTTTGTCTGCCAAAGGAGGTCGCAGACGAAGGGATCTGAGTGTGGACAGGAACCTTAAAGCAAACGGCCTGAACAGTACACTGTTTTCACTCAGAAACTGCTTTTTCACATTTAGCTGGCTTAGTGAGAGTGTCATCTGAGACGCACAGACACACACAAGGTCTGATGGCCGCAAGGAGAAGTGCAAAAATAACCACGCCATCGATTCAGGAGCCCGGGAGCATCGGAACGATCAAGTGTGAACACTGTTTTTAACCAGCTGAGGGGGTAAAGACAGCACAATACACACAAAGAGAGTAAACGGAGGAGGAGGAGTGTAGAAGGGAAAGAGAAACCGCACACTGGCTCTTGATCAAAGGGATTGAGATGCAGGAAGGAAAGAGGCTGTGGAGAAGACGAGAGGCAAACATGATGAGTGAAATTGGGCTTGGGGGGGGGAAGAAGTCAGTGGAAATGGATGAGAGTGAGACAGAAGGAGACTGAGGGGTAATGAAAGTAAAGAAAAATACAGAAGCGAGATGCAGACGGCTACAGAGAAAGAGAGAGAGAGGGAGAGAGAAATGGAGCCCTGGCTCAACAAACTTGGCACGATAAAAAAGAACCACAGAGCCTGAAGAAACACAGGCAAAAAAAAAAAGAGAGAACATCATAAAATAAAATAAAAAAAAAAAAGAATGAGAAGAAGAAATGGGGACACAGACAGAGAGAGGGAGAGGAATAGAAAATCCCCTCAAAGAAGAGCGGGAGAGAATGAAAAAATGGCAACCCCACAAAGGCGCTTGGAATAGCTTACTGCAGGGCCTGCGCTTTTTTGCCATCCTCTATCCTTCCCCTCTGTCTCCCCCCCTTCCCCTCACTCTCACACTCTCTCCCATCTGGCTCAGGCTGTTCTTAACCTGGGGACTCTCACTTTATGCCAGGCATGATGCAACGGAAGGGAAAGCTGCCCAGCAGAACCCTGCGGGTGTCTTTTAAGAGTGCCTTCTTTTCCGTGAAAACTCCCCCAACCCATCTCTTGATCTTCGCCGGTATTTGGCTCTCACCCCTGCGGTAAGGAGAGGAGTGATGAGAGGATGGGTGATTCAAAACCTCCGTCTCGCTGAAGCTGGCCACACATGATCAGTGGTAGAAGCGCTCTGTGCTGGCTATACCATTGTTTTCCTATTGGGAGAGCAGCGGCACCCGACTTGGTATAAGTGCTACCTCAGGTTTGGCGCATGGCTCAAGTTATCTTAACTTTGACCTTAGTTGGCAAAGTTCTTTCACATGCCACCAATGATAACACCCAAGTGTGATGGAAGAAGTTCCCTGAACTCAATCAAACAAGACAAAAACATACCAGGGATCGCGATGAATCCCCATTTCAGCAGTCTGATGGGCCTACCAGGTTTGTAAATAGGCATATTTTGAGGCTTATGTAAACTAGCTACAATTCATGCACCCATTCTGGACATCACCATCTAGGTCTCTGCCGTCGCCATCTTTGATTGTTGGAGCCAAAAGTGACCATATTTTAAGACAGGGCGTAGAAATGAACACTGCCAACACTTGACTTGGAAAAAATAAAATAAAATAAAATAAATAAATAAAACACTGGAACAAGACACTTTTAGGTTGTCAATTAACTTTTGAAAATTGTGTGAATTTTTCAAACAAACACAAACACACATGACCTGTCACAAGGTAGCCCCGCCCCTAAAGCATACCATGCTTTAATGTCCATTTTATTGTAATTGAGACTATGATTTACACCATTTAAATGATGCTATAATGAAGCAAACTGAATGGTGAATAGCTCCCTTGCATACTTTGATAATTTTTCCATGCGCTGTATCTCTGCAAAAGCCTGCACTATGCTCAACACAAGGGTCTCAGCCATGGGGCCCAAGGGCCAGAACAGGCCTCCCAGAGGGTCAAATCTGTTCCAGTATAAGTTTGCAAACTGTGAAAATTGAAGAAAAGTCAATACTACTATTCCTATTGGTTCACTGTCTCAAAGACCCCATGTGTCACAACAATGTTTAGTGTAGGCCTCTGTTTACGCAGGAGCCACAGAGCTAAAGGTAACAGTTTCAGGATGTACATGAAGAGAAGGAAAAGCAATGCAGAATCTTTCTTCGACTTTTCTCATCGTGACAGGGAAACAGTTGTCTGAAATTATCAACATAACAATTAAAACTTATTGGGCTCATGAACAGATAAATAGTATTTGATACTACAGCCTGTATCAGACTTCTATCTTAAAACAATATTGTCTGAACCCTCTTGCTAAGGGACGGCACAATAGGTGGGATTACTTTATCTGCCTCCACTTCAGTTGCTAATTCCAGCATTATCATAAAGAAGTGGAGTGTGTGGAGAATAAAAATAATTTACAGATCTTGAAAAACTGCCTAAATCATGAAGAAAATATTAAATTGTTATACAGTTCCAAATCACATGTGACCAAACATTTTGGGACTTTGTGAATCCAGTCGTCCAGTTCATTTCAGAAAAATACTAAACCTGTCAAGATGTTGTTCAGTCCCTTTCAGTTCAAACTGGGCTGCATGGGCCCATGATCCGTACGAGCTGGACACCCTGCTCTGCATCTTATCTCACTGTGAGCAAAGCGCTAATTTCTTTTCATGCAATGCAACACAAGAAGAGTTACAAGACAGCTTCAACTGAGCAACTTACAGTCTCAGCCAGAAATCCCTGACCCTCTGAAAGCATGCCTGATGTATCTGCTGTGTATTTTCGGCGAGGCGGACATGAAGTGAGTGTCTCAGACAGGTATGGGGCAGAAATAGATTGCCAAACATAAAATAAGACAAGACATGAAACATTGTAAGTCTTCATCTTGACTGAATCTTTCAACTGATATTCAACCAGTCTATGGGAAAAAAAACCTTGACACTTATCTGCCAAGTTCTTATTCATTCATCTGGGACTTCTCTTGACGTGGCAGCGAGGTAGCGAGCTGGCTGAGGTTACAGATTTCAAACTTCCACACTGACTGGTGTTTCTACACGCAGCGCTTCTTTACAAAGCACATGACCACATTAGAGACAAAGGAGTTCTTGTTTTAGCCTTTGTCAGGGCGCTGCAGCTTTGATCCTTGAATTCCTTGATAACTCGCAGCGTGTGATGTTGGCGGCCTGCAAATACAAGCTTCGTCAGCTGTTGCACTTTGCTGCAAGTCGGCCCAGATGACTGTCAGCTAAATGTAAATGAAAAGAGACAAAGAGGCGGAAAAACATCTTGGATTTGTGCTTGAAATGTTTTTTTTGGGGGGAGGCAGGGACAAATGAAATGTGATCCTCCACACTTCTCTGCAGACAGGGTTAGAGGGGGCCATTGGCCGGGGCCATATGGCACGGCCTTATGTGCCCGCTGGCTCCGGATTTGCAGAAGTCGCAGACATTGCCCCACACCTCTGCTGTGACAAAACCTGGACAGTCGTGTGGCATCTCCCTCGAGAACAGCAGAAATGCCCATCGTACTGTGTTAGTGTAACTGTGTGCGTTGTTGTGTGTGTGTGCGTGTGTGTGCGTGAGCGTGTGTGTGTGTGTGTGTGTGTGTGTGGGCTTATGTTCCTTTGTATGAGCAGCTCAGTGATAGGAAATATGTGAGGGATGGTATGTATTTTTATGCAGGTGCACATTTCTGTTCTCCGGAGATACATTCCCAGCATCTTGTGTTCATTTAAGTTCCTATTCTCTGATCTGTTTCATATCCTTTCCCACCCATTCTGCTTTTTTTTCACTGGAATTTTAATTTCCACAAACCTCCTGCAGGGGCTGCTGTGGTTCTGCATACCTTACAACTCTTTTCATATGAGTTCCAAAAGCTAAGCTTTGGGACTGCAGCCAGGACCTGTTGTCTCTCTACCTGCCTGGGATCGGTGCATCACACACATGCAGACACACTCACACACTCAGAGCAACCGACGCATTCCTCCGTCTGAGCACTTTGTACAAAAAAAAAGGCATCCGCCTTACCAGGTCACAACACACAACAACCTTGCAAAACAAGCAGAACCATCATCATTCATTCTGTGCCTCTATAGCAGCTCCCAACGCTGACTTCACAGAGCGTCCGACATAACTGCCGGCTGACAGGAGTGGAACAAAGACAGGTGGTGGGAGGAGGAGGAGGAGGTGGTGGAGGAGGAGGAGGAGAAGGGGGAATGCAGAGTAAAAAAGCAGGTTTGAAGAGGAGGATGTGAGAAAAAGGAGGGAGGTGTAAGAGATAGAGGAGAGGAGATGTGGGAAGGCCAGCAGGGTGAGGAAGTAGAAGAGGTAAGAAGGATGAGATTGAAAGGTGGGAAAGTGTAAGTGATGGAGGCGGAAGGATGACGGAGCGATGGCAACGACAGGAACGAAGAGAACAATGTGGGGGAGTGGTGAGGGACATGCACAACACACTCTGCACGAGAGGAAACCATACGAGTGGGAGACAAAGGAGAGGAGAGATGCAAAGTGAAGGCGAGTGCACGCATCACTGCGTGACTATGTAGCGGAGGGAAGGAGCATGCCAATTTGAGGGGTAGAGCTCTGCGAAATGCTGCAAGAGCAAACATGACAGGGTATCAGCATCAATAAGCGAGAAAACAAATGACTCATCTGTCCGTTCTACAGAGCTCCACTCCACCTAAAGCCTGCGATCTCCACATATGCAACGAATGATCATCATCCCCAGCAAACAATTACTTGGTTATCTGCTAATCCCTCAGACAGAAGTCACGCTGAGGTATGCGAGGCCTGCAGCACAGCAGGGGGTGTCATTATCAAGCGAGATATCAACTGTGCAAAACTGCACCATTATTGGATTTAAAGTCAAACACAGAATGGAAAATACTGATTTTTAGGCTTGTGCTCATATAACTGTCATTTCAAATGATACATTTGGTTATTTTAGAAAAT
>JAOWBC010000002.1:4548923-4567014 GCA_028566105.1 Hypoplectrus providencianus
AACAGCTTCTTTTACTGTTTCTGGAGGAAAAATGCATTGACAATCTGAAAGAAAAATAAAAGAAGGAGCAGCAAGAAAACATGCATGCATATACTGCAACTTCTATATTTAAACTGCATTTCCTGTTCGTAGAAACAGGTCTTCTGAGCTAAAAAGAGAATGAGAGCTGAGCACAGTTTTTGTGTTCTATAAAACAATTCCAGTGATATCACAGCACACCATTACAGAAAGCGATGAATTGTGCCATTTACCGGTTGTTGGACAGTTTTATCTTAAGTGTTTCACATTCTTTGAGACTGGATGGCTGTTTTGGGAACCAGCACTGTGACCTTGTATTAACTAAACCAAACTGGCAACAATAGCTCGGTCCCAGCGGCTACTGTGAGACGAATTACAAAGACGTGTGATGTGATTAGTCAAGGTTTGGTGTTAGTTGTCAAAAAAAAGCAACCCATTTTCAGGTACGAGACAGAGAGAGAGTGTGTTGCTTTGTTGCAGTTTGACTCTGGTTAGTGAGTGAAAGTCTTGGCTCTTTCAAGAGCCAGTGTGAGACGAATCTAATGCATCTTGGCAATGAATAGTGTCCATTGATTCCACCACATCAAACTCACTTCCTCTTCACACAGCCCCTTGCATGTCTCTTCCCTCCAGTTTTTTTTTTTTTTTTGCGTGTGTGTGTGTGAGAGAGAGAGAGAGAGAGAGAGAGAGAGAGAGAGAGAGAGAGTGTGCATGCAGGCACCCATAGATTCTGTTAGAACAAAGGAAATCCGTCCAAGATGAGAATTTATACAACTTTCATGTCTCCTCCGACGGTCCTGAATGAAGCGCCGACAGGAAAGGAATCTCGCTGTGACGCTGATTGAGAGTGACTGATTATTTCAGCGCACGGCATCGGTTGCGAGGCTAGGGAAGGTCATGTTTACGTTGACTGATGAAACCGGCTCCAACACAAACAAACACGAGACGGCACGAGACGAGCCGGCCAATGATATTTAAGGCAGAAATTGTGGTATGACCTGCTCTTTTCTGAGAGCACTGCGAGCGCCTCGGTGCACAGCGGCTATCAGTGTGAGATCTCCTGAAGAGGAATGGAGCTGTAATGTCATTTATCTACAGGCCTCTGTTAACGTTTGCTCCCAGGGAAGTACGAAATTGAGATAAAAGCCGGTGACCAATCGAGTGTCAGCCTGCCTAGTGCCTGGCTGCGCTGATGACGTGCTGATAAAAGCGACGGATGAGAACACATGCTACGTCTTCAGAGCTCACCGGATTCATTTATCTGGGGGCTCTGCATAGCGTATTAGTCTGCAAAAGCTCGCAAACGTTACGGTAAAATCAATACTCTGCTGACTGGTTTGCTCCTTTTTTTATGATCCGTCTGGTCGTAAAGTTAAGTATGAGTCATTACCAAGAACAGCATAATTTCCCAGATTTATGCCATTAATGAGGGCCTTTCAGTCTCTGGGCCCATCAGTGGCAGTCTTGTTTATGAATGTGGACAGCATACAGTGGTCTAGAATAGTGACACGGGGTTTCACAGGGAGCCATAAAAACCACCTCCCCTGGGGACGAATATCGTCCAATCAAGACAATGGACTTCGATCCAGTTGATTATAACACTTTAAAATATTGTTTTTACTTGAATAATATATCACCTGTCAACTCCCCATATGTTTCCTCTAACATATGTTCCAACATATGTTGTGCCTGGCAAAGTTATCTACATCTCCAGCCAGTTCCTTTTTCTTCAAGTGTGCTTGGAAGTTGTGTGAATCACACTGTGTGAACGCTTGACATCTGAATCTTCTTAAGAAGACGCAGCAGCATATGCTCGCATTCATAAATTGAGGACATCATTTAGAAGATTCCTGTCTTTTAAAGTTTTTTTTATGTTGTTGATATAACCAAATGCGATCTTTTACTGTAAACTGGGCTAAAGTCGTATTTGTGAAAGTGTGTGGTGCAGAGGTATGGCAGCTGGGTGGGAATGACAGGGGAAATATGTAATTATTTTAAATTGTTGATGTTTATTACTAAATCTTAACCTAGAAGACCCAAAACATGCAGCTTAATGGAGCTGAGTAAAAAGTACATTTCCCTCTAAATTGCCGTGGAATAGATGTATGAAGTCACATAATTACCAATACGCAAGTAAATTGCAATAACCTCCAAATTGTACTTAATACAGTAAACATGCTGGGTTAAATCACACCAATGAGTCTAAGTAGGTTTGCATGTCATGCCACTTTTAGTTTTCAGGCTTAAATCACATTTGCTAATGGATGTTTTTATCAGCTGTGGCTATCTTCTTAGAGTTAACATTTATCCCAACCATTCAATTCACCGGGGCTGGATTTGGAAGAAACTCCGATATTTAGGACTACAAGTATCATTATCAATGTCATCATCAGTTAAGATGAAAAAAAAAAACACCCTATTGGGTAGCTCAGTCATCTAAATAGGTGATCTGGAAGTAATTTCTCAGTCTGTTATGAAAATCTACGAGTCTGCTATATGAATAAAAGGGAGCTCATTGAACCCATAAGAGTGAAAGCTTTCAAGTGACATCCAATTTATGCAATTTTCAGACTGTTTAGGGAGCCCTGTATGCAGAAATATTCCAATACAAAAAGCAAAAGTAAAACATTTGCACTGCATGAGAAAAACTGGGTGGTTGTAGCCCCGTACAGCTGTATAAAATGGGTTTGTATGTAAAGAGGAGATCTATGGGTGCCCTGAGAACCCATATTGGGGTCAAAGGTTAGGGAACTGCTTTGAAAATGTCCGTCCATTTTTTTTTCTGACTAAACTGTAGCTTAACTTTGGAGTGTTACGACAACCCATTCCTGAAAAGTTTGGGAAATGCTTCCTTGGTACTTATGGTTTCAGATCACATCAATATCTTCTCCTGAAAATGGAGTCCAGTGTAGCCTCCAAAAGGTGGGGATGCCAACATGTTAATGGCTTGAAAGTGACTTTAAATAAAAAAAAAAAAGTGGATGCCAACTATTGTTTTTACTAAAGTCACATCCATAGGTTTCCATAATAGGTTACAGCTGCTAAGCTATGATTGGACAATATGCATTCAGAAAACTACAAAGACATAGAGGAAAACAGAAAACGGTCTTACCTTGAAGTCACAAATGCATGTCACCATGTTCCCAATTCTTAGACACTCGCCATCAAACTTGCATGTGTTGGTGTCGCACAAGAACAGGTCTGTGTCCCGGTCATCAAAACCTGGAGGACCAAAGCCAACAAGAGACATCAGTGACTAAATGTTTCTGTTCAGCCCTCCAGCGTCTCTAACCCGAGCCCCATTCAGGGTCGTCCATAATGAGAGTCCACCATTAGTCATAGCTCCCACAGCACATGCACTCTTTGATCACATACTGTGCACTTAACACAAAACAATGCGAGTACACGTTCTTGTCCTTGGCTGCCAAAATGATGAAAAACATGTAAAAACTAATAGTCTCTGAACTGTACTGGAGGCAGGAACAAAAGATATTACTTTTTCATTCATCATGGTTTGATGGTGGTGGTGGGCAGTCAATAGTCTCCCATAGGAGTTCAACAGAGGTGACGTTGGAGGCCATAGCATATCATTCACATCACTCTGTGCCTGGTATGGAAGCATCTACATTCATCTGGTTTATTCTGTTTTTTTCTGTGAAATTTGTTTTGTATACAACAAGGCTGACTCTGGGGCGTTGTCCTGGAGAGGCAAACCTGGGGTATGATCCGATTCAGGCTGCGTTAGGGATCTCAAATGACTCCAACAAAGCATCCTGAATCAAATCAAAGAGTCACATGGGCATGAGACGAGACTCAGCTCGGGGCTATTAGTCTACCTGAACTGATTGCTTACAAAAAGCCAGCCCATATACATGCAGGCTTCTGCATTTCAAAGTATATATGTCTAAACTCGAACAAATTCAAGCTGACATTGAGTTGGAAATGTTATTTTTGATGGCAATGCAAAGAATCTCATTAATTGCAAGGTAAAAGAGGCAAAGGTGAAGTTTAATTCCTGGTTTACGGTAGATGTAAATTGATCTATTGCTGAAAGGCATATTATGACATGACACTGAAGATACAGGCCACATTGATGCTTATTCATGAGGAGCAAAACTTCAGTTTACAAAACTCTAAGACTTGACTTGTTAATGAAGAAATTTAACAAGGAAAACCATGCTCTGGGTATTTGATTATGACTTACTAATTGCCTGATGATAACCTGAAGGGTTCTCATTACAATGTGTGGGAGGTTGTGCATTAAAAGGAGACTTTTTTTCCGATTCACAGTCTGTTTGGATGGATTATGTATTTGGAGAGCTTAGTAAAAGCCATTATTATGCATCTATAAAATCTGCTGCATCAGCTCTCAGACACAACAGCCTGAATGATACACCAGTTATATAAGCTTATCACAGATATGTTTAAATAAATTACAGTTTACAGGAAAAGGACATTTTCAGAGCTTCAGCTTCTTTCGGTTAAGCTTCCTTCAGAGTTCCTTTTTTCATTTTTAATGGAAGCCAAATTATCGACAGAGGTCTCATCCGCATACGGTGATTGAAACTGGTGAATAGACTGAATGAAGCACTTGCAGTAAAAAAAAAGAAAAAAAATATCTGTGTTTTTCTGAGGCTGTCTGGTGGACACGAGAAGTCCCAGAGGGGAAACAAACTGAGCTGCAATTGACGTTTGCTCGGTTTGTTTTTTGTGATTGCTCAAGATCCAGACGCTCAGGAGATTTTTACGAATTATCCAAAACAAACAGAGCCGGTGAGTTAAACCTGTCAAATCTCTGCATAAAGCAGTTTCATTTCATAAAGAAATCTGTGTTCTCTCACTTATGTTTCTCAGCTATTTTCCCTGACAACGTAAGACCCAGACATGCAAAGACTAAAATCCTTTATCTGGTTAAAATATGTATATATATGTTCATATTCCATCAGACACCACAGACAAAGGAAACAGAATTTACATAGACTAAAATTACTAATTTCTCTTATTTTGAAATAATTGGGAGTTGTTGGTAACTTAAGCATTTGGACAACGTATGTACACGACAAAACACCACATATAACATATGGCAATTGCCTTTATTATATTTTAATGCAGTTAGCTGCAGTGTTTGTGCCTTTTAAACATTCATACAATGTTTAATTTAGCATCAAATATGACCAATATTGCATTTAGCGAGGAGTCTGAAGTCCAGAATGCATGCTAAAATTGGAATTTGAAGCAGAGGATGAACAAAGATTGTTATCTTTGATGTTCAAAGATGAACATTGTGTGGTTTTTTTTTTGTTTTTTTTCATTATTTGTCTCACTTCATGCTTTGTTGCCTTACGGAAAATTGTTTAAAGCTAGGAATGGAAAGTATCTCGCCTCTGTGACTCCAAACATCTCTGAAAAGTATTAGAATACAATTAATAAACCAATTTAACCAGGCAACTCAAGTTTGAACAAAAATGATTTCTAAACTGATGTCACACAGATATTCCCTGTTGGCATGCTGTCCTCTACAGGGAGCACAAATGTCAAGTTCAGCCAGCGAACAGCTCTCCTGGAGCAGGTACCATGTCACTGTCAGACTCAAGGACATTTCTACATCATGTCTTCTTACACTGTTTACATTCCACCGCCCCAGAATGCAGCTCTGCTATGTGTTTCAGACTCAGCTGGGTTTTAACACCATGTATCCAATTTATGAAAGCACAAAATAGCAAAATGCAGATGAAGCTTAATGAATTATTTTTATTCCTGAGCCCACAAGCCATCGCACTCTGTTCAACAAAAGGGTGGAAATCTCACTCAATAACCATTCCTTAACCCCTTCTTGACAAACCAGGTGCCAGAATGAATGTTTTCATTGGACATTTCTTTAAAGCACGGATATGCTGAATCTCTAATATGAATATTTAGGACCTGTGGCAACCTGCTCTCTTTGTTTAAGCAGGGGTCTTCATTTCACACAACTGCAAACGTGCAGATTGCAACACATTTCAAACATGTGAAGGTGGCTGGTATCAAGATTTAACATTTTTTTCAACCCTTTGCTTTAGGTAAGGCACAACAGCCACTTTGTTAGGTTAACTTAAAATAAACTAGGTTAGGCTTAAAAACATTAATTTCAGACACATTTTCCAGCAAGAGAACACAATTTACCACTCCTGGAAAAAAAACATCTGAAAGAGGATAGGAAAACTAGTTTCCTTGTTTAGTTCTGGTTTGGTTGGTCCCATCATCCTCCCCTTTTACTCACTAGACAGCAAAGCAATGTTGTTTTTAACACCATATTCAGCCATCTGCATGTGATTCAGATGCAGTAGCCTTTGTGTAAACAAGAGTTACATCCTAGGGGGGGTGTACTGTATGGAAAATTGCTAATTGGCACATCATTAGCAAGAAATAAATAAATAGATAAAGATAAAAAATGAACAGCTTAAAGTAAATCTACAGTATTCTACAGTATTCTAAATCTATTTCTACAGTAGAACATAATTTTGAGCACTTTGAAACCAAATTTAAAATCATGGAGTGTTCCAAGTGCCATTGAGACAAAACCTTGAAAGCGCTGTTCTCAAATGAAATGTTTAATAAAACTCAAACTCTGCCCCTGCAGAAAAAAAGGCAGACTTTATCACCAAAAAAAAAAAAAAAAAGTCATTGTCCCTTGCATTGAACTCGTTACCATCAACATTACAAGCCAGGTATTTTACAATGCTACTTTCTATTCATAGATAGTCTTACAATAATGGACACTTAGACTCAGCACCTTCTGTAACCTAACTGTAATAACCACTGCCCCTTTCCACTTCTGAAAGCCCTCCTTGGCATGGAGCAGCCTATCAGGCAATAATACCCTGTGGAAGAGAGGCCCAATGTTAAAACGAACCTGCTATTTGCCAGGGTCCTGAATGACCATAAAGTGCAAGCTCTCTGTGCAAATATACAATCATTGAGCTGAGGACGGTGACATGAGAGGTTTTCAACGCCTGGAGTGCATTGGATGGAACAAAGCCCTTAGCCCAAAGAGGGCCATATGAGGCAATCTGGAAAGCCGAAAAAAAAAATAAAAAAATTGGCACCCAGGCAACTGGCATGTTGATACTCACTAGAGAGAGGCATTGTTATAATGACAATCATACAACTGGCTAGGTGTGTATAAATGATTTGAAAATGTCAGATCCTTTTCACACCAGCTGGTAGATTCATTGTACGAGAGGCAATGTTTTTTGTGTATGAAATGACTCCAAGCAACTAATTTTGATAGTTTGATATCTAAACTATTTTTTCAGGGTTTCTTGGACAGCGAGCTGTGAACAGCAAACAAAGAGCAGGCGATTGTTTTTAAATGAAAGGAAAAAGGGAAAATGGGGCTCCTCCTCATGCTACTGGCCTCTTACTGTGGAACAGATGTGCAGTTTGGACAACTTCAGGGGCCAGGAAGAAAAATAACACATGGTTACTTGTAAACAACAATTTAAAGAGATTTGTTCCCAATGGCGTCACCCTTTACAGTTTTATCAGGCCTTAATCCTGACCATTATATATACAGCTGACGGATATTATTGGCAGATACTTGCCAAACAAAGGCCCATTGGTATTTGTCAGTGTCAGCATTTGAGTTGTCCAATGGTAAAGAACATTTTTTTTATTTAATGACATTATTATTGACTAATTATTTTACAGAGCAACGCCAGGGAACATTCAAGAGTGGTGCTACTTTTTCAAGGATGGTCGATAAGGCCGAATAAATATAGCAGCTTACTGATATTATTATATATAATCGGCCGATATTGGCCTATTTAAAGGTATCACAGAATTTCTTAATAAGGGCATTCAATTTATTGGATGCGCTGAAAACGTTTTATTTGCTTTTTTTTTTTTTTTTTTTTAATATATAATGCAGAACTAATAACATACATTTATATATATTTATCATTTCTAGAATTGGTTTACATTGTACTACAATGAATATATAAGGTACAACAATGTAAAAGATTATTTGATACATATTTTTTGTTGTTGTTGTTTTCTTTTCTTTTCTTGCAAAAGTAACCTTCAAATAACCTTTGCAGAGTCACTAAATCAGGGAAAAACTGGTGAACAATCCACATTCATTCAAGCTCAAAATCAGCAGCCATAGTGAAGGTTTACTCTCTTTGATACATGATTTTAAAGACTGACAATAATCTGTTTCTACAGAATAACACAAAGATTTTGTTAGTGAACTGTTTAAATATACTGGAGTGTTGTATGTGTTTTTATTTTTTTATTTTATTTTATTCCAGCAGTCAGTCCTTGAGTGAAACAAGTATGAAACATAATAGAATGAATGTCCCAGATGAACACCTCTCAGAAGCAGCATTGCCTTCATGGTGTTGGCTTCGGAGAAAATTCTGCACAAATGTCAATTAGTTATATGACAATAGTTGCCTTACAGCGGGTACATATATAGATTTACAGTACTGCTATAATCTGAGAGGCAATTTCTCATTCCTGTCAGTTAGGAGCTTGGGGAATGCAATATTTTTTAAATTATTGTTACTGTCAGACTAACAAATGACATACAATCATCTGACATGCAAGTTAGTTTTCATCATCCTAGGAACTTAGTCTTTTACCTGTAAAATTAATTTAGCCATTGCTACAGCTCACTTAAAGGTTTAAACTAAAAAAAAAAACAAACAAAAAAACATCACTTTAAACACGATTTGCTGAACTTTTATGCCATTAAAACGAACATATGTTTGAGCTAAAATAAGGCCTGCCAGGAAGATTGTTCTGCAGAGTGGAACTTATTGTGTTAGCAAGAAACAGCTCAAACCTCATCTTAAATCTAAACATGACACATTGATTTTTGTTGTTGTTGCTTGATTTGTCCAAACGCAAATGTTTTTTTTTCTTGCTGAGCAGGTAAAGATACTAACCTGACAGCTCTGCACACCCGCTGAGGTTTTAGAGACTATAACATCCACATCCGCACCATTTAACAAAGTAAAGCATTTACTGTTATTGTTCTGTCTCCAACACCAGGGATCCATTTCTGAGCTGAAACTCAGTTCTGACAACTACAGAGTGCTTCTCTGGGAAAAAAAAAAAAAAAAAATCCCTGTGTGGTAAAAGAAACGAAATCAGAAAAGTGACAATAAACGCTGCAAAACATGGCTCTCTTTCCTTCCAGTAGTCAGGCTTAGATCTCCAAAACTTTAAATCATGACTAAACAACATCCTTATGATAAGAATTATCTTTACAGCTGGGTATTTCCACTGTGCAGAAATATTATCACCCGCAGACATAAATCAACCATAGCTGCCAGCATCTGGGAGTCTTTTTGATGAAAACAAGTTCTGGAAGTACTGAATATCAATGAAGTCTTGATAAGTCAGTGAATCTTTTTTCAATCATTTATTACGACACTGCAGCACTGTCATAATTGTCGAATATAAACCAAGATCAGAAAAATCCAGGGCTTGAAGAGCAACTCTTTGGTTGGTATCTGTGCATTCAAATTTGAGAAAGTTATGTAGTTAATTGGATTTTCAAGAAACCTTTTTATATCCAGACACGGCAGTGACATTTTTGTACGGCATTTTGCCAACTCCAAACAAAGAAACTAGATGAGACATGGGGGAAGGGAGGGTTGCCAAGAGAGGTGAATTTAAATAAAGTCTGAATTGTCATTCTAGTTGAAAATATGTACATGTATAATGGCCCTTTTGGTGTCCATGGGACAGAGTTGTAAGAGAACCAATGGATACCTGTGCAGGTGTCTTGATGATTGGCATATGCATGCTAAAGTACCTACTGTGTTAGCTAATAACCTAACACCACCTGGCTGACTGACAAGTCATTTCCTGTATCCTCATGTCTCTGGTTTCCCCATTACCATGCCCTTTTGGCCACTAGCAGCAGGTTCTGTGTCTATTCAAATCAGGAGATAATTAACTTTGTCTTAGACCTATCTCTGTTTCAGCAACTTACTCTAATACACCAAGAAAGAATTATTAGCCAACCCATGGGCGGATTTGGCAACAGATAGTGTTAGCATTAGCTAAACTGTGTCAAAAATTTATGTTGGAATCACATGGCAAATGTTGATATGATAGGGGCTTTGCTAATGGGCATGGCATAGTCATTTATTGTCGTCCCCCTTACACTAAAAGGAAGTGGAAGCCAGTGTGCTTTCCAATAGACAAACAAAATTTGGTGGGCAAATGTAACATGTTGTCTTGAATGCCGTTTTTGGTCCTTTTTGACAACTTGGTACTTCATAGCCTTCCTCTTTGAGCTTGAATGTGATTGACTTTAAATTTAGCCAGTACCATTTTAAGACCTTTTGTGGGGACATTTTTGTTGTTGTGAAGACTTTGCAACAAATTCAGTTGGCATGCACCAAAAGTTACTCTAATTTCAGAACACATTGTCCAGTCTACCAAAAATTGAAAGCGATCTACATCAAACTTGGTACTTGGTCAGAACCATCTTCTTTTTTATGATAGCATGTAAGTATGCTTGTGTGGCATGACGCTGAATATTGTGTGTAGCTGCGTCGGCCTAGTCGCAGAGGCACCCCGTCGTGTGTGGAGGTGCAAGGACCCATTTAATGCTGCTTACATCTTTATTATTATTTTTGTATGATGCATTTTTTTCACTATAAGCACGCAGATTAGAACGGCATCTCTCTCTCTCCCCTACCATGTAATGTTAATGCATGCTGGTTGATACAAGTTGTGCGCACAACCTGAGTTGCACTGTGTCAGAGGGCTGGAAAACTTACACTTCCTGCTCCTGCCCTGCCGTTCCAGGAGGAGATTACAGTGAGCTGAATAATTAACGAAAACAAGCTGGCAAACATCAAATATTGAAAAGGTAATGTTTATATGCTAACGATTAAGATGGCAAGCGAAGCACTTACTTGTCTAAAAGAGAGAGCTTGTCAGCCAAATGCATCTCCTCCTACCTACCTGGAATTTCACAACACTAAGAAGAACGAGGAGTCCTCCCCCCCCCTGTTTTAAGCATTGTTCTGATTAATAATTAAGTAGACTAAATTAATAATGAAGGCTGAACAACCACAGCGGTGAGACATCCTTTTGTGACCTCTCTCTAATGCTGGGGGCATTTTTTTCTATAACTTTGCAACAGGTTTTCAAATGTTTGTCACGGAGAGACCTATAGTTCAGCCACCCTTATATTATTAAACGGCTTTAAACTCCAAGCACGAGAATCATAATCACAACAGGCACTTTAACTGAAGAAAATGCTTCATATTCAGCCTTGCTGTAATTACAAAACTCTCTCAAATTCCCTCAATGCCGCCAGTTGCCAATTAGTAACTTTTGATCCCTGTTTGATTAGACCTCCCTTCCACTGCCTTGTCTTAGTCACAGTTTCCTGCTGCTGTTTCCTCTCAGAGGTGTGGACCTGCATGCAGGAGAAGCACTTTTGACCTCTGTGTTGACAATCTTGGAAGCAGATGGCTGATTCTCTCCAGACTACTGGTAATTCACTCCACTTGACGGGATTTAAAAGGGGCTTTGCATATTCTGCACTCGTCCCTGTCACTTCAAGTACCATCAGCATCACATGGCCTTTCAGAGTGAACTATAGCAGGGGAGCGACCCTCCCAGGGAAGGTAAGGTGTATTTTGGGGTAATATATAATTATATAGTACCACATTACTATACCAAAATCTTTGAAAGACTGGGTCGGAGACACAGTTTAATACAATAAGATATCGTCCTATAAAGGAATTGTATCAAGATAAAATCAAATATCAAAAAAACAGCGAAAAAATGGGTATTTACAAAAAAATAATCAAATGTATCAGGAAATCTGATGTATGTGATGTTTGTTATGTATTTTGTACTAACAATCTTAATCAAATGGGAAAATACTCAATCATATTTGTCTGGCATATAATTTAGTGTATACAAAAGGGGCTGTGTTTTTTTCATACATTATTGAATTGGCATATAACATGCTATATTTTGTTGAATAGGTATGAAAGTGTTTATAACTGTATATATTTTGGCCATTTTGTACAGACCTGTAAAATTGATTGTAATATTGTTTAGAAATGATACTTAACAAACAGCTAGAAATAAATATTAACATTTTCATCTACAGCTTGTTTTTGATATGCATGAATCATATGGCAAAAAAAAGACAAGCTGATTTTTGGCCAAAGTCTGCAAGTGCACCTATTAAAGATAACACAGACTTCCCTCATTTATCTCAAGTAATACAAGCCAAAAATTACAGGCAAAATGCCACCAATGGTTTGACTGTGATAATTACACAAAATGGTGAAAACACAGTCAACTGTGCTGGATGGATATAAAAAAAATACTGTCCAATTATTTTGAAAAGAGTTGGCTTGCCATGTTTATTTACATGTATACAAACTAAATTAATGGAACAGCAGCATTCCCATGCAGGTAAATAAGCATTGCGACAAACAAACATTGTTTTATTAGGATCTGTTAGGTTGATTATTGAAAAAGAAAAAAACAACAAGCTAAAGTTGCATTAATCAATATCTTCAGTTAAGAAATGAAGAATTTGTAAGGTTTCACAGATGATTTTCTTTAGTTTGTTTGTTTGTTTGTTTGTTTGTTTTTGGGGGGGAGCAGCTACTGGTGGATGACTACATGGTTAGATTTAGAAAAAAAAATCAAACTACTTTTCCCGGGTCATGATGGGTCATGAATTATCAAATTATCAAAAATTATCAAATTAAGATTATTTTTGACTGATATTGCTGATTTAACTTTTGCATTTTCACTGAAAACTATATTAAACTGCTTAATGAGTGAATCTTTGCACAGATCTGTTCCAGTGAAAGACAGTTTATTCCAGAGTATATAGTATATTATTTTAATTCATGTTGTTCATTTTAATTTCTCGCGTATTTTTCCTTTAACATATACAGAACTGCTCCTCCTTCAATTTCTTTATTTCAAAGTACTTTCCTCCTAGTAATATATTTGTATGTAATGCAATGTATATCCACATTATATGTTATGTTTCCCCTCAAGGGTTAGACATTGCAAATGTACTATAGGGTTGAGGTCTAGGTAACTACTTCACTGGATCATTTCTGTGGTTGATCAATTAGCAGTATGGATTCCCAACCATTCCCAGACTACAGATAATATGATCAACCTGTCACAGCAACTTTTCCACAGTCGTCATTGCAGACGGAGCACAGGTGTTACTAATAATATCAGCCATGGCTCCATCCCAACCCTGAATGGCATCCCAGTAAACCCAGTAAAAGGACCTCAGCAAGCACAAAAGCTGAAACCAAAGCATCTAATCAGCCGATATTAATTTCATTATTTACATCAGTGAACGTAGTTTTGTATGAACCTCTATCTCCCTAAATCATTAACTATTATTAAGGTATCAAATTAACACTTACGTTTCCACAATATCACCACATTTCACAGTAGAGTAATCCATTTACAGCCTAACGCTGTCTTACTTTGCCACTTCTCTGGTCACATTCCCACACCCAGATTCTTCACAAAAATCATAATGTGTGAAACAGCAAGAAATGCTCTTCTCCGTCACACGTTCACTGTCTTATGTCTTATAATTTAAGTGTTTTTCACAACGCATGCCTATGCAGCTTCGCACATTACATGCATCCCAATGGCACGCACAGTTTACCGCAGGCATCTTCAGCCTTAGTCTTTCTCTGCACTCTCAGCAGAACAAAGATGAATTTAGTGTCAGGATCATTCTGGCATCCTCTCTTCTCCGCCTTCAATGGCAGTCGTTCATGGCCATCCACAGATGGAAACCAAACAGAATGACAATCTTTGTCAAAGCAACTTTTTTTTCCGCTGTGCTTTATTCCTTAAACAGAAAATGGTTCGGCCATGGTTCACTGCTGAAAGTGGAACCCTGTTCCCATTTTCATGACACCACTGCCCATAATTATGTGTGTCTTCGCACTGAGGTGACACTGAACTCATCACTAAACAGTTTTCCAGCCTGCCTTATTCTCCCTGCGCTGAAAACTGTCACACATTGGTGTTGTTGTTAAAGTGCATGATATGCAAAAAGGAGTGGATAATTAAGCCCTGTGCAATAACTGCCTGGTTTTTTTTTTTTTTTTTATCATTGAAAGGGGTTTATCTTTTTCACGATGGACCACGTGTCACTTCCTCTGTCCCATTAATTCTAATTAATGTTGGGTTTGTGTGTATGCGTGTGTGCGTGCGCTTTGTTCTCAGTATATGCACTTAAGCCTCCTCAAGGCGCGTTGGATAAAAGCCTCGAAATGCATGAGAGTGTGTCAGGAAGTGGGGAGGTAGGCGAGTGTGTATTTGCACAGGATGTGCACCATTATCGGTCATTACGAGCAAATCATCAGCACCATCAACAGCAGCACAAAATGATCCTCCAATAGAACACAATACATATGGTGCGGAGACAGTTTATCCAGAGGAAAGTCTGAATAAACAGGTCCTCAGATGTCACGGTGAATCACTCCTGAGCGATCAGGGGTGTCACGAGTCAATTTGGAACAACAGATATCTCAGTTTCAAGCCATTTTCCCCATTTGTTTGTTTTTTTGGGGTTGATGGTGTAGTCCAGGGATTATCAATCAAGCGGCTTTCATCTCAAAACGTTTTACCCTGATGCTAAATCATGTATTTTTACTATGCAATCAAAGGAAATTCAATCAAAATGGTGATGGTTTATTCATTTTTTAAAATGGCTTTTATTGCTTCTCTGCAAATGAACTCTTCATATTGAAAATCCATCACCATTTAAATAACTGAATTCCAAAGCAACATCAGCGATTCCTCCCCACGTTTTAGTGTGATACACCCTACAAGAAAACATTTGGCACTCATACCAAAGTTGATATGATGAATATGAAAATGACTTGAGAATTTACGGTATAAAACAATGATCTGCTACTCTCTGTGAATCTGGACTCGATAGACAAACGATAGCATCACCTTTAGTTTAAAAAAAGTTGGCCTTAATCATAAATTTGGAGAAACAACACCCCGAGAAGTAATACATTCAAACAGTTGACCAAATACATCACAACTGCTGCTCATCGCTCTGGATACTTTGAAGAAAAACCTGATAAACCAACTAAACAGAGCACCACAAGATTCTGAAGCTTCACTTTTAAAAAATCATTTAAACAGCAAAGATGCTATAAATAGTCCTTTACATGGCATAAATCACAGTAATAAAAATCTAATTTGGTCTTGCGTGTTTCGAGTTTTAATTAAACCTATGTAAATCACCCTATTATCATAATCAAATTCATTGTTAAAAAAAATGATATCCAAATAAGCTCCCAATCTTCTGACAGAGAATCCTGTTATAAGCAAGTACATTTGGTGCCAGCAACACTTGCCACCACACACAATCTGTATAATTGGTAATATATCATCTCTTTCTATGAGCATCCAGGTATTCAGGCTGCAAACGGCAGTCATGACTCCATATTGATGCGTGGCTGTTATGAGCTATAATATCAATACTGCTGCTGCCCATGAGTGTGTGTGAATCGGCTTGGAGCTATTTTAAGGGCTCAGACTTGGACAGGCGACAGGGGAAATATATGGCGGCACAGTCGGCTGATTTACAAAGGGAGGCGAGGCGCTGTGCTCTGCAGCCCGGTCCGCTCCTTTTATCGCTCTGGGCACCGAGCAGAGAAAACAACTTTACAGCTTGGTGGCCTATAAAAGAAACGACTACATTTATATTTAAAGTAACACTTGATAAAAAGCACTAGGCAGCCAAATGAGCCAATTAAACTTGATATTGCATTTGTCATTGCAATTTATTCCAGAATCTTGGCATTCTAGTTTACATGAAGTTGTTTATTTCTGACTATCCTGAAACTAACTGTTTTTGTCATGGCGCACATTGCGCTATTTCGGTGCCAATCTTCCCGATCATCCTCTGCTATGGTTCCCCGTTAAAACCATCCTCAAGCTTCGGATCGAAATCGATCCAGGTGATTATTCTTATATGATCACCGGCGCATGCATCGATGTCATGCTTGCCCAGTGAACTCAACAAATGCACATCAAGCAAACCCCCCAAAACTCTGCATCCTCTCATCTCCGGGCTTTGCAGTGTGCAGACCTGCAGCCTGTGCTTCACAGCACCAAACACCAAACAGCATGCATGGTCTCTGCACACACGCACAAAGCCAATATAAGAAAAATAAGTAGTGTTTTGAAAGCTCTTCTAAACTTTGATAGGGCTCTTTATTATCGATTTACTGCCGCTCTTGGACAACGGGTACATGTCAAGATAAGGCACAAACAGAGCCTGGAGCGAGACTTGCAACTCCGGCTGCATGGTATGACTCTCACCGGAGCAGTTCCAGCCGGTCGGCGTCTGGCAGTCGCTGAGGGAGGACGGGAAGGCGCGCAGCTGCTCCACAGGTAAAGTGGCGAGAAATGAGACAAGGGTGATCCGGAGCCAGCCTCCCGCCGTGCCGCTCCACTGGCGCAGCCGCCGGGGCTCCTCTAGCGGTGCCTGCGCCGCCGCCACGGAGAGACCCATACCTCACTGGCCGCGACAGCACAGGCGAGGTGGGGAACAGACGCAGACTGGCACCAACAACTCCAATCCCGGCAGGTTCAGCGGGGCGCCTAGAGACCGACAGCAGACCATTTTCCGTGCGAGACCGTGCGCCCCATGTAGCAGTCCCCCCCCCCTAGACTGACCAAACGGGGGTTCCGCCCGATCCGAGGCAGGCTGCTGCAATAAGAGGAGGGAAACTGCCGAGGGTTGATGGAGGAGGTTGTGTGGGATGGAGTCGGGTGGAAAAGTTAGCCAGGCAGGCAGGAGGACTTGGAGGGGAGAGGGGATGCTCAGGGATGAGAAGGGGGGGAGGAAAGATGAGAAAAAAAAGAGGGGTGATAGAAAAAGAGGTGTAAAACTCAGAGGATGTAGCCCAGAGTATCCCACGGACAGGGTGTTGGAGACGACGGCAGTTATGTGATAGTATCCACGGGTGAAACGAGCTGCATGAGCGCGGTCCTCTCGTTCACTTTGTATGTGTGGTGCGTTCAGAGTCGCAGCGAGTTGGTGTTTCTCTCTCTCTCTCTCTCTCCCGCTCGCTCTCTGCCTCTCTCACCAGCAGCTGGTTTCTACCGTGGTTATGATCACGTGGAGGAAGATGCGATGAGGGAGGGGCTGAGACTCCGTAATAATTGGAATATCCTACTGGTGGAGTAGGCAAAAAGAGAGAAAGACACAATGAGAGAGACAAAAAAAAAGGGAAGGAAAGCGAGGCACAGTTCTCCAGATCTAGTCCCATCAGTTGGTGATGCCTACATCACTGATAGGCAGTACAAGGAGGAAGCACTGCCTTTTTAATTGGCCGGGAGCATTTAAAAAGTCTGCAAGAATCGATTCGTCCAGCCTGGCCTTGGATAATTGCTCCGCTTTGAAACGACACTGACGCTATTCCTGGGTCTCTGCCTCCAGGCAACCCGGAGAGACCTCAATATTATTCATATAGTTTTGGACATAACCTACTGCTGTCACGCGGGGCAAGATGCGGCTAGTAATTGACACGCTTTCGGCCATGAAAGCCCTAGAAAGTGTACAGCATCTGTGCAAGTTAAAGAGGCTGAGTCAAACATCAGGTTGAGAACACTCACCCTCTTTGAACCGGGGAAATTAGAAGCCATGCGCATGGAAAAGCCCAAAGGAAACAAAGAGGCTGCTGTTAAGGCCCCGTCATGACTGTAAATACACTTGACCTCATGATATTAAGGAAGGCAAGCTGCAGCTGCCTGTAAACAAATAAGCCTTTTATTGCTTTTCACTTACTCAAAGATCATTACTTGGGAATATTCATCGTTTGACTCTGCTAATGGGGTTCATGACATGGATGTGTTATCTCCTGCA
This sequence comes from Hypoplectrus providencianus, assembly GCA_028566105.1. Classification (NCBI taxonomy): domain Eukaryota; kingdom Metazoa; phylum Chordata; class Actinopteri; order Perciformes; family Serranidae; genus Hypoplectrus; species Hypoplectrus providencianus. Next base: position 4,566,859 of record JAOWBC010000002.1, read on the forward strand.
GCAAAGCAACTCGTCGCATCTAAACACACACACCTTCACCCTGGATGTATTATATGACACCGCACACACATAGAGAGGGGGTTGGGACCCCGAGCACACGTATTTGAGATGTTGGTGATAATGACAAGAATTTAATCTCCGCTGTCACAGAATGCC
>JAOWBC010000002.1:4607811-4622245 GCA_028566105.1 Hypoplectrus providencianus
TGCTCAGTCTTTGTGTGTTTACCATAAATACATTTTATATTCAATATAGCCTGCATATCCACTACAAAAACATGAAATACACCTCATAACGATGCCAAACACGCTCAAGATAAGAACAATACAATCACCGGTGTAAGCCATCTCATATCTGAACACTTGACGACATTAACGAGAGCGCGGAGAGGTGCTGCAATTTCCTCAGCATTAGTGTGAATTATAAGCTTATCAGTATTTTGGGTGAGCAGGAAGGCAGGCCATAAGACGAGCTAACGGCCTCTCCTTCTCCCCTGGTGATGCATGCTGGTGCCCTGCTAATGGTGGCTAATTTGCTAGTGAGGCATAATTGGGTTCCGGAAGCATAAACTCAGTGGGAATTGTGAACACCAGCAGAGATAGTAGCAGGGCGAGGGAGCTCGTGTGTGTGTGTGTGTGTGTGTGTGTGTGTGTGTGTGTGTGTGTGTGTATCTGTGTGTGTGTGAGTATGTTTGCATAGGTCTGCACACAGTATGCGCAGTATCACACAGAGCAGATCATTACTGTATAGAAGTGTGAATGTCTTCAGTCTGTGTTCAAAGTATAAGAGTCTCTTGGAGGGTTTTACCACTTCCTTTAATGATATTAATTGTTATGTGAGTGTGTGTGTGTGTGTGTGTGTGTGTGTGTGTGTGTGTGTGTGTGCGGCACAGTCTCTGAGAAGGTGTCTTTATGTAAATGAGAAACTGTGGGCGACAAAGACAGGCTTCAAAGCACGCTGCTGGTAGAACGATTCTATCCTGCCCGACTTCTATGGAAGCGAACGGAGGACGCACACAGAGCACGCTGGTAAGCGATGAAAACCATTCTTATTGGCCGATAAATTCAGCGCAGACATGAAAGTGTTATGGAAGGTGGCCATCGTTTGCTTATCCCCAGTGCTGTAATGTGCAGCTGGAGAATGCTTAATTGCCTCTACCAAATGACACATCCCCAGGCAGGTTTACGTTTCACCATGAAATACTGTTCTATTCTGCATGTCACAGGAGGATGCATTGTGCAGTTATCCATCTCTGCATTATGTTTGTTCTTCTTTGTCAACTGTTCTTTGCGAAAACTGTTATTGACACCTTCCCAAAAGCAGCATTAAAAACATATGTTTTTGACTTTGTTTTTGATTTCAACATTTCCAACAGGAACTCAGCCTGTGCATGCTAGTAATAGGTATATCCATCTTCCAAGTTACGTTTATTGATTTCCCTATCCGTGCTTTATATTACATTTATCCCCAACGATATCCAGCTCCATTCCTGCAAACATTTAAGCACATTGACAGTGAATGTGCGCTGCCTGCTCATGACCCCTAAGTTTCAAATCGCAGTCAAAATAACCTCTCTACCTCTTTTTACTACATCCTGACTCAAAATAGAAAACTTGTCTCCAACTGTGTTGACACAGAGGGGTGTGCGTTTCATTGTCTCATTTCAGTTGCAGAGATACTTGATGTCTGCCTTACTCAGTTCCTCTTGTCCTGCTCAATTACACACAGCCGGAGAGGCTTGAGGTAGCTCGCTCACTTTACAGCGCTCCACTGAAACCTCAATTTGTGAAAAATGAACTGTGTTGAAAGTATTGATGTTACTTGCTGCTGCTTGACTGACATCTATGGCACAAACTCTTTTTTCAGAAAGTTAGTTTCTTCAGATCAGTTAATCAAGGGGGCTTTTTTTTTTATATCTTAAAAGGTGTGTCACTGACCATGTTGAAGTCTGCAGAGGGGTAAAAGGGTTCACCTCATTACTCTTGCACAACATTAGTTTTCCAAAATTGACTTAAATGCTAAAGGCCTCAACTACGAAGCAAGTTCAACATACCCACAGTATCTTTTTTTGTTGTTGTTATCTTTAGTTTCACCAAACCCAATTACCAAAATCACATTTAGTAGTCCAACAATGGTGGTTGTCAAGTCTGTAACTCAAACTCAGGGTCTCCCAATCTAGTTAAGAGTGAGTCCACATAAAAGGGGCAGTGTTTGCAGTTGATTCCTTGCAGCATTCATAATATACAAATATGTGAATCCAAGGCAAAAAAAAAATCTCATATGTCATGAATGCAGTTATATACATACAGGAATATAACATTGGTGAATATCCACAAAGGGGTAAATAGAATATATATATGCTATATGTGTCTTTGCATTGCTTGGAGTGGGAACTGACATGTAGTTTGCTTGACACTCAAGTAGGGTCAACCACACATATAAATCAGTTCATAGCAAATTTCAATTTGCTTTGGCATGTGCATCCAATATTTTCTTGGCCTCTTGACTCTCACACAAAGGAAGTGAGTAGAAGATGTATTTCTGCCAATGGATTTCAGTTATAGCTTTCACAAAGACATATTTCAAATGCAAGCACATCCATCATCGGCTTTCAGTGGTTAAGGGCTGATCTCAGGAGTAGCACTAAGAAGAAACAAGGTGGCCGGGCTGTTGTAATCTGAGAAACTATGTAGAATAATCAAATCAATAGTGACTTAATGCACATTTGTGGAAAAGGTAATATCAATGGTTTAGGGTGTTCTGCTGTTGCATCCTTGCCTTGACTTCTTTTACAATACACCACAGAGTTTGTCAGTGATTGCAGGGCAAATCGTTTCCTTTCGGCACAGAGGTGAGAGGCATACAATCTGAGTAGACAAATAAAAGAAAGACTGAACTCATTTTGAACACAAATTATATTAATGCTGTTTCCGTGTTGTGCTCATGAACAGAGGCTTTCCATGAACTGCACTTTACCAGCACCATGTAATTTGCTGCATTGCTGCATCATTACTGCTCCTGATGCAGTTTTCATTTCAACACTAGCTATCAGTCAAATTTTATGATAAGAAGAACCATGATTGTCTCATCTTTATTTAGCTGCCTGTGGCTGTCACTCTCCATTCTGCTTGATCTCTGTGTTAGCTGAATGACATACAGTACATTGTGATAGTGCTGCCTCTTTTAAGCCCCCGCAGTAACATCTCTGGACTGCTGTCAAATAGATTTGGCAACCCAAGTGTAAGATAAGTTTGCAATAGATTTAAAAAACGGTTGGAGAAAGTGCAACCCAGGAGCCAACAATGGCCAGTGCGATTGGGAGCACATCAACCTTATCTCATTTTCTTGAGATGTTTGAAATTGGGTATGGGTAGATGTGTGCCAGCACCAACCTGGTACAGGAACAGGCTATTCAGTATACATCTTGACAAGTAAATCGAGTTACTGCTGCCTCTGTTGGATGCACAATAAAAACTTTTTAGATGTTATCTTCATTTAACAAAAAAAAAAAACTCCCATTGCACTGCTGCACTGTGTGGAAGGTCTTAATGCATGTCTTCAAGAAGGCCAGGGGGAACTGGTCTTTCTCTCTCTGTGCTGTACAATAATCTGTTATTTTAAAATTAGTGAAATTGTCTCAGAGAACATGGCCGATTATAAAAAAGAGGCTTCCTGCAAGCTTAATGATGAATAATTCTACAGGAAATTAAAGGTCAGCCCTACTTTAGATTTCCTGAGGAGATTTTAGATGTCACTGACAAGGTATTGGAACTGAATATCTAAATAGGAATATGACTCTCTCAACGACAAACACCCCGTGACTCTGTGTTCGACTCAAAATCCATTAAAGCTTTGGAGAACCTCTTGTAGCCAATCTCAGTTGGGGCTTCTGTCTCATTTTGCACGTTTCATTCAGCCATAGGTTGTCATACTTCAATTCCATATCAAGTGTTTTACAGATGCAATAAAATAAATTAAAAATCTACATTGGGAGAATACTTGGCTATGTTGGATGTGGAAAGCCTTGAAACAAACATATCTCAGGAAAGAGAAGTAGATGAAGGAGGCTTTTATCTTCAGGCTCACACCACCCCCCTTCCCCCGGGAATTCTTTTCCTGAATTCCTGCATTATAGGAGATTTCGACCCACAACTACAAAGAGGCACATGTATGGGTTCTAGAAAAAAAAAGATCTCTCTTTAAAGGGAGTAACTATTGGAATGTTTTACATACCAAAAGGGTTTTAATCATGATTTAATGTTCTCTTGACCATGACCCACAACAAGTACCTTTTATGATGTGTAGACTGAGTTAAACAATGACACCTTTATTACCACATACTTTTCTTCTAGCTAGCAGTGCCAACCCTACAGCTCCCTTAAAAGGAAATTCTACTGATTATCATGTATCTGCAGAAAGGGAAGTTATAACATGCAATACCAATAAATGTACAGATGCTGAAATGCCCACTCTCTTATAAGCAAAGAATTAGTGAACATAAAGATTCAGTAAGATTCAAGGAACTAGCTTTTTACTTCAATTACCACTCAAATGTCCTTCTTCAAAGAGCAGATTACTCTCCATCTGGTCTACAGGAGGTTCTGTCAGAGAAAGCTGCCTTGGATCGACTCCTTTGGCGCATCTGAGATCTTAATGAAGATTTCAACAAGAGATTTTGCTCTACACAAAATACAAAATGTTCTATATGTTCTATGTTTGATACTGGTTAATATTTACATTGCATTTATCTGTATCCTGCACATTCTATCTTGTAGTCCATCATACCCAGAACAAAAAAATCCTTTATGTTCAGCCACACAAGTTTGACTGATTGAAGTGTTCTACAGAGCTAATTTGCATGACTTCACACAGCAGCATGCTTTCCAGATGGAGGGCAGGCAACTGGAGGCCGCATCTGAGGCAGCGACGACGCTGCTGCGCGCACTATTTGTGGCTGTTCCAATCGATCAGTGTTCCAGTCAAACAAACAAGGCTACTTTTGATTAGCTCATATAATGCTACATAAAGGGGAGAAAAACCTCAAAGAGAAACAGCAGCAGATGTGGATCAAAAACCTCTGCCTTAAATCTGGAGGAATGGAATACAGAGCAAAGGTTGGTATTGCCATGTGATTGAAATGTGCTGTTAGAGCTTCTCACTCTTTTTTGTTTTCACCAGCCCACTGAGAAGAAGGATCTAATGTTAGCCACCTCGTCAGACTGGTCTCCCCTCGACAACGTAAATCTAGGTTGTGTGCACAGGCTCATAAATAAATTCAACTTATATTTATGTATTACCCTTCCTCGCCGCCATCTTGTTGATATAGTAGTAATGATTTATGGTGGTGCGGCGACGGACGCCGCAGACCAGGAGGAAGGGGTAGTGGATACGTCGAACCTTTATGACACGATCTTAACACCTAACCAGTATGATTTTTGCCCTAAACCTAGGTCAACGTTTTTGTGACATAAATGCACCAAAACTGCAGCCCTTTTCACAACCATGAACCGTACATGTAATGACATGTGTGCTATTTTTAGAACCCTCTGCAGCCCTGTGAGCTGGGAAATGTATGAAATGATGCATTCAGTACAGACAAAAGTCTAAATGCTGACAAATACCTATTCTGCGTTTAGGTTACAGATGTTGTTGACCTAGTAACCAGTGCTGTATCCATGTACATTCTGGTATATAGGTTAAAAAGCAATACATTTATTAATACCACTTTGGTTGTGAGGTTGTGGATCAAACCACACACTAAGTAGTGATAACATCATTGCTCTAGCTGTCTTGGCAAGGCTGGAGTCAAAGGTCATTTGATGTTAAAGTCCAGATCAAGTTGTATGAACAGTTTCTTTATTTTTTTGTATTGTTCTAATATGAGTTTCAGATTTCTGACAATACTTGCTGCATACAAGTTCATCCAACCTTGTTATGTATTCACTTTATCTCTATTTCCTGTTAGTGCAGTTTAAGACTTTATCACCTCCTGCCCTCCATTTGAATTTCCTGCATCATAATAGTCAAGATTATACAAAAAAAGGTGTAGCAAAACAGGCACAGTTCTTTGCTATTGTTTTTGGCTGTGATAATGCAAGTTAAACCTCACCAAAGTTTAAATCTACCCAGTGCAAAGATGGAACTTTGCCTTTCTACCAGAAGTCAGTGTTTAATTTGGCTGTTTACTGACATTGAAAGGAAGTGAATAGAAGGTGAAATTCATTCTTTTTGAGACTTTTGTAAAGCAGCATTAACTACTCTCTGTTTGAGTAAAAAGACATACGGCATATGAAAGCAACCTTAAGTGCATGGCATACAGAATGTTTCCATGCACGCTGTGTATATTCCCCGCATGTGTGATGGGAACACGTGTGCATCTGGCCGTATTAAACGGTAGATAAGGCTGAGGGAGGCTCAGGTGCGGCTATGTAGGTGTAATCAGGCCTCTTTTCCCTCAGCTGACAGCTCTTTTACTCTCTCCTGTCTGAAGTCTGCTTCTTTACAAGCAGCCAATATATTACTGCTGCCTGGCCACAGGGTCGTCTTTGGAGAGTTTCAGGCCCTTTCTGATATAACCACTAACACTCTTTCCCTGCAAACCCACCTGACACAGCAACCCGCTTGTTTTCCTCTCTCTGGTTGAGACAGTTGAGTTTCACACGGGTGAACTGCCTTTGTAATTGTCTTTTTGACCTCTGTGCAAAAGCATCTTCACCACTCCGTATCAACAATAACACTGTGTCTGTTTAATACTTAATTTAAGTCATCACTTTAGCATTTACTCATTTGGATAATTTTAGGATAACATGGTTTATTCTTTATTAGACCCTGCCAGTTTATAGCATCATGAGCAGGTTGGAATCTGGCTTTGGTTTCCTCCCACAGTCCAAAGACACACAGCTTAGGTTGCACTGGTGACTCTTTATTGACCTTAGGACTGAATTAGAGCGTGAATGGTTGTTTTCTTTGTCTCTGGCGACTTGTCTAAGGTGTACCCCACCTCTCACCCAATAACAGCTGAGATCGGCTCTAGCCCCCAGCGACCCACATTTGGAAAATTGGTTAAGGAATGAATGAATGGAGATCTGAGTCCAGTATTTCATAGATGCTGCTCTAGAGTTATCTGATTGACAGACCAATCTACAGACCAAAAACTATTTATTCATTAGGGGAATAAAAATAGTTCAAATCAATCTTTTTCTTCATTGGGTCAGCTAAAACTTGATAGCTGGGAAAAATTGTCTCTGTCAGGATGTTGGAAATATGTCACACTGTATATTACATGTCTCAATACAAAAGGCTCCAGCAGAGAGCTCTGATCACTGGAAGAAAACAAAAGTTTGAGAAAGACAGATGTCTGGGAGCTGGATCAGTGTGCTTCTTCATGTACTTAATCAAATCAAAGAATTGAATAATTGAATTCTGTCCTAGTTGCATGAATGCTGGTGGTTGTTGAGTAAATATAGATTAGCCTGTTTGCAATCATCAGCTTCATGTGTGCCATCCTTTTTGAAGATCTTCACATCCAAAATATTGGGTTAATGCAATTTTCAAAAATGAACTGATATTGGGCTCAATGGGCCCAAACTCCATGCTCAAGCGTGGCTGATGAAGCAAGGCTGAGCAGGGCTCTGATTTTAGTTCAAGATGACACACTGTTGAAGATAAAGAGATAAAAATAAATTCAAATAAATTAAACAATTGAATAATAATAATTAGCTGCTTTGCTAAGTCTTCTGTTTCCCCAGACTTGTTTGCCTTTATCTCTGTTTTAATAAGACTTTAATACATCTTCGCTTCTAAGTGCTCAGGTCTTAAGCATGTAAGTAAGTGACTTTTGCTTGCAGAAGTATGATTGTTAATATGAGAATACAAATATAAATGTTGCAACTGAAAAATATTGCATGCTTATACAAAACAGCACATGAAAAAATAATACAATTTGGAAAATATGTGTGATTATTAGTCATAAACAACAGTAAATGCAAAGTGGCGTAAATCATAGGAAATATCCTTAAAACAACAACAACAAACATGAAGACAGGTGTTCATGTCAGAACAGTAACATCGTAGAAAAAAAGTTATTGGGATTTGATGTCAAAGATTTTCGAATTTCGGAGACTTTCTGCAAGAATTGCATATTTCAGTGTTTGGATTTCAAGCACTTCTACTCTGGAAACTGCTTATTGTCAATAAACCTAGAGAAACTATACATCCTGAATGATTCATGAGATGGATTATCCTAGAGGTCACAGCAGGTCAGTTTATACAGGAAGGTTAAGTTTCACAAAATGCTCTCAGTAAAATGAAATGGCTGCTGTGCAGACCTGCATCATCTCACATGAATAAAATTGGACTCAGGGAATTTAGAAGAGTGTCAGGTTCCTTGTCTTGTATGCTGAAATATTCAAATCCAGCGGGAAATAGCACACATTGATAGTGCATAAGAAAAACTATGGCTTTTGCTCCAAACTGCATGGGATTACCATTAAGTGGGCCTATCTGTAAAGTTCACACTCTTGGGGACTTTAGACTTAGCAACAGTGAGGCCAAAACATCTCAGCCACCCCTTGGTGATGGACAGCAGTACAGGTAGAAAACTAAACTGTCTGTCATTAATATAAGTCTTGTGTGTCTCTTTAAGTGTTCATTTTTCTGATTTGTCTGCAATTTATGAGTTATTTAATTCTTACATTCTTCTTTCAAACAGAGGTGTGACATCATGATCTGCAGCTAAAAATGACTCAGAAATAGTCCAGTGGGTGTTTGGGCAGAAACTTGATACAGCAGGCTCCATTCTTTGAAAAAATGTCGCAAAATGGCGGTGACCGTATCAAGGATTCATTAGCGTGACTGATGTGTGGCCACATGAAGTGGAAATGCGTCACCCATTCTTTATACAGTCTGTGTTTGGTACCAATAGCACCTATTGTACCTGTACAAATGGCAATCACCATTTACCATTTACTTGTAAAAATGTTGCTTTGTTTGGTAACCATAGATGCCTCAGGTTTTCTAATTCCATGATGCTAGTATTTCCTTTCTTACATTATGCCTTTACCTACTACATAATTAAGTCCCATCTAGTCCACCAATTAAAGCCTGGTGAAAAAATGGACGGCATGAGTAGAACCGCAGCCGTAAACCTTGGTTCACCCCTCACATCAAGTTACTCAGTTCGCTTTGAAGTTACACTATTTGGCAACATCCCATTACAACATGTGTTCTGCATGAGCTTCTTCCAAAACTTAACTGAACATAATGATTTCATAAAATGGAGAATATATCTAAAAAGGATACTTTCTGGGTACACTATTAAAGCCTAAAAGAAGCCTAAGCAGCATAAATGAATCCCAACACCTCCGAGACTATCACTGAGACTGAGTCAGCAGCCTGTTGAGCTTATGGCTGTGTATCCCGCCAAATAAACACATAAATAAATGAATAGCAGAATAAAGCATAGTGTTCTTTGTTACCGCCCCATGAGCACTCAGATCTTTTTTCAAAGCCCTTCCAGCTGTTCCCAAATCCCACCTTGTTATAGAGGGTGACAGAGTGTTTCTGGATAGGGCCTTAAACCGTGGAGCGTCTTGGCTGGGGATATGAAACAGATTATTCACTGCAGAAAGCTAAAGGGAAAGGTATACAAAACATGCCTCCTGCTCCCAGAACACCCAATCAATGCAAGCATACAAACAAAATGCACCTTTTTGACCCTGGATCGGCTCTGTTGATTGGTTGGAAACTTTACTGTGTTGGCAACTATATGTTTCTGACTCACACTTTCTTCACAAAGCCTGGACCTGCACTGGAAATCAGCCAGGATTATTTATTCAGTATATACAGTGTACCAGCTGGGCTTCATAGGTTATCTACTGACCTGTGATCTCACTATTCAACTTTTTTGTACGTCTTTTGTAACATTTGTTGGATTTATCTGCACTTGCACAGTATTTAAAAGATGAAATGGGTAAGAGCCTGACATTATGACACTCCATGTTTTCGTTAACGCCGCCAATAAATACTATATGTTCACCGCGAGACATGATTTCACAAAGTGGCAAGGGTGAAAAACAAGGCATGGGTAGATAAAAGGAGAGGAAATTAAGTTTTCTTAGACATCTGGATTTCTATAGGACTAAGATAAAATCCTCTGCATTCAGGCTTTGATTGCAATTAAAATCCCTTTATTATGAGTTTTTTCTTTGAGCTCATTTTGCCTTTAAGAAATTATAGTCTTCACATCATATACAAGATGTAACATCTTGGTGCTTAGAATTTGGAAATGCTCTTCTTAAAGAAAAAAAAAAAAGAAAAAGTGATAGCACATAGTAAACATATGCTAATACAAGTGTCATTAGCATATATTCAGAAATATGTTTAACAGCAGTTACAACGGTTATTTCTACATACACCCATAAATCCACCCCGACTCCTCCATAGTCCAAATATGTTCTCTTCTGCTTTCAAAAAACAAGATGGCAACTGACATAAAGCAAGACGGTGACAGCCATAATGCAAAACTTGATGCTTCAAAACAGTAGTCCACAATCCTATGGGGGACGTCACAGTGACTAGATCCTTTATTTATATACAGTCTGTGGTTACCCAGCATTTACAGTGCATGACCTTCTGTAGAGTCCAGACAGTGGAAAACATTACAGAAGTGTTGTAAAAGCTTTTGAGGTTTCAGGAAGCAAGGTGAAAGCATGAAATGATGGAGCAAAAGAGGGCAGGAGATCAGTGTTGGAAAGAGGAAGTGGGGTCTCCTATCGGGGACAGCACACTAAAGGAAGCATGGAGGATGATGATCCCGGTCAAAGACGAGCAGAGAATGATTGATGGGAGCCGTGGCAGGAGTAAGCGCTGAGAGCCACACTCTCTGACGGAGCATGGAAAGGCAAAGGCAGAAAATAGGAAAAGTATAGTTGTCTTGTCTTCTGTGACCCTGCATCACTGGCTACAACATTGGCAGTGTCTCCTTGTGGACACGGGAAAGACAAACCCTTTTTGAAGTTATCTATAGCCTGTGGACAGAGCTTAATGGTGTATTTGAAAATAATGACAGACTGTCGTCTTGCCTGATATTTCATTTTAAGTACATTTATTACACTTTAGGGACATGACGTATGATTAACCGGTGAATTTGCGGAATCCACTTAAGTAATTGGATAACCAGACTGTATAGAGGCATGAAACACTAAACCACAGCTTTGACAGCTGTAGGGCGATGATTTTCAAATAAACACTTCAACTAAGATGACTAAGAACAATCATGAGTCAAACATGAGGGTATCTGTTTTGAAGAATTATGTCAAGAAAATGTTGAAGCGGGATTTAGAGATGCAGAGCACACTTCTCCTCCTTTTGCTCTGCTTTTTTATCTGCTATTCCCTCCTCTCCACACCTGAAAAAAGAACAATCCAGATTGTGAGAAAACATTAAAGCTCCAGCCCCCAGGACATACCCCTGCTGGGTACATCTGTCAATCAAAACTCTCCTAGCGCAGCTCACTGAAGGATGATTTTCTGTTTGCAGATGACATCAGCGATACAACGATCATCCATTTATCTCCAGGCTGTGCTAAAAATTACCAGCAAGACGTTTGTCGGTGTACTTGGGATAGGGTTGCACTGATCCTTGTCAAGATGAGATGCAGTGAGAGAGGCAAGGACATAACAAAGAGACAAATTAAGTATTTTAAATGTGATTTCAGACAAACCTCACTCTCAGAACCTTTTCACTAGAAAGGTGACTGTTGCTGCAGAGTTTGTTACAAACTGTCCTCAGAGGAGCTCTCTCTTCCTCTGAAATACAATACTTCAATATTTCATGAAATACAATATTTCAGGTAACCTTTGCTACACTGCAAAGTAAGTAAATTGAAATTCCAAACAAAGCATCCATTGAATAAATATTCAAATATAAAGCTTCTATCGATATATATTTCATTAAATTAATAAATCATAAGACTACATTTATTTTGTAACATTTGCTGTAGTTCCCTTGAGCCTCTAGGGGTTCAAGAAGCATCTTTAAGCTTGTTAAAATGTACCCAGACCAAAACTTTCCTGCTTTGGTTCAGTCTAAATGCTGTCAGTTTTTGGGTGCAGCAGGCAGTCCGGAGGAATGTACAGACAGCAACTAGCTAGTGAACACAGTGGAGCACTTTCCAGCTAAAGAGAAGACATACCCTCAAGAGTTGGTGGAGACCAAAATCAGAGCCAAACAATAAGGTAACATTATATATACTGTACATAAAAACAGGTGGGAATACAAGCTCTCATGAATAATAATGTTGTTCCATTTCTGTTGGTCATCGTGATTGCCAAATGAAGCTGAATTAACCCTTTTCTTTTTCCTTTTTTTTTTTTTTTTTTTTGATTATCCCATTGGATGGTGCTCTCAGTTTATCAAAGGCTAGAAGGCCAGTAATTGAGCCTTTTGCATTAAACCATGTGCGTCAGCTGGTGAGGCCAACAGCACCAACTAATAGTTCATGACTCTTTAAATGGACATTACTACTGGACTTGCAATGAAGGAACTACAATCTTAACCCTTGTTTACTTCAGCAAAACGTGTACACAACTGTGTTGTATAGCAGTAAATGCAAATATAGGTTACAGTTTACATGAATATATTCCATGAGTAAACACTGCAGATTCAATGCTGGACAAAGGTTAAAGGAGAGTCTGTGAGAAATGCTTGCCCTTCTTTGGCCCTGTGCAGCGATGGCAAACCGCTTCAACTTGGTTGCAAAATGTAGGTTAGCATATTTATTCATTCTGTTTTTGGTGCATCAACCAAGTCTTTAAGCACAAATTATTGGAAATATATGAAGAAGATAAAACAATCATCCCTGAGACGTGCAAGGGAAAAATACATGTGATATGATCGTGAACCAGACATGTGGCGACAGGTTCAGTATCACAATTTTATAATTCATATTCACAGGTTTTTTTTTGTTTTGTTTTGTTTTTTTAATCAGTTGCTGGTTGAAGCTAAACTCAGTTTTAGCTTTGTGTTTAAACTTTTCATTTATTGTTGCATTTGTAAAATTAATTAGGGAAAAATCCCAGATTTATTTCCACATGATCTGATCTATGAACATTCAAAACAGTTTTGAAAATGGTGTGAAGTTAATTTCCTCAAAGAAAATTACAGGCCAATTAGTGAGTAAATGGCCAGAGCATGTGGTTTGCTAAGTAACCAGCATTCAGTGCTGATACAAATGCTCTGACTGACAACCCTGTAAATGGCTCTGCTTCCCTGCTTTGTAACAAGCTGGAGGTTGCCATTTTCACTAAAATAAAACTGTTTTCTCTCTGGAGCCATTCTTGTTTGGCCCTGAATACCGAGGCCATGACTACTCTCCCAGATAACTGTGCATTCTTGGTAGATTTCATCTTTACTAGCCTATTTGGATCCATTTCCACCCGTTGTTCCCCTTGGTGATGTGAAAGCTTCCAGCCTTGGCAACTGGGTATATAAATTTGTACTAAATCAGTCAATCAGGTCAGGTCCTCCCTCTTATGGCCGGCATGCAGCTCCTCACCTACAAGGCCTTGCATGGCTGTGATCCAGCCTGTCCCATCTGTCTAAGCTCCTTAGCTCATGCTGCCTGACTTGCCTCTCCTGGCCTCTTATTGCTTCAGCCTTCACACAGTGGCTGGTGTAGACTTGTGTTGTCCATCACTGACAGATTTAATATGCAATCACCAATTCCTAGCAGATAATGAAAATATTTTGGAGCAAGTGGTGCAATTAATTACAGCCCTGAGGGAGAAATATGTAAAGTAATTACTGTATATTATAAATGAAATGAGATAGGGCTAGTAAATAAGATATTACCTTTTTTTTCCAATGATATCTTTGGAAAGTAAACACCTCTGTGGGACTTGGCGATGAGGTGTGTCAGTGCAGGATGTAGTAGAAGAAGAGGGCCAAGGTGGCCTTGATCCCCACACTTTTGTAGAAAACAGCTGGGTGTTAATTGAAGGGAGACCCTCGGAGGTACTGGACCCGGCTGCTGCTGGGGTGCTGCAGGGTTCACGCCTTTGCAAAATCCCAGGGTCCCAGGCCTGCTGTTCTCTTTTGTTAGCTGTAGCACAGCATTCAGAGGAGGTCAAGAGTTCCCTGAGCAGTAAAATCCAGTAGTTCCAGTAGTTCAGCATCCAAATAGCTACTAAAGTGGAGTCGAAGTACTGTACAATGAATAGACATATACTCGGCAACATATGAACTATATGGTTTGGGATTCTGCTGTGTTAGCCATGGTACGGGGTAATATAAAACTTTGGTGAGCATAGTCATCTGGATTTGGTGGTTATCAGCCTTAGATGTTGGGTATAAGGGGCCTGCTACACCATTATTGCTACAATGGTTAACCACCAGTACAGGAACAGTCCAGTTCCAGTCTAAGGGTAATGCAGCTCACTGCTGTACTGTAAGTCTGGTTGATGTTGTGGTAGTTTAGTTAATATGAGTAAATTTAAAGTGTCTCTGTGTACCAACCATTTTTGCTAATTTGAATTTACGCAGAAAGGTAAGCTTGTAACACAGTTAAGAGTTTGGCATTACTAATTAGCATTTATTAACATGTCTGTTTTAAGTTATCCTTGATGTTAGGTTGAAGTTACC
>JAOWBC010000002.1:4647110-4662400 GCA_028566105.1 Hypoplectrus providencianus
CCATAACAATGGCAATAAAAAAAACCCAAATAAACTGATTTTGCTTGGGTTTCACTGAGTCACAAGTGGGAATTCGTATGTTGTTAGGTCTGTCTGCAGAGCTGATGTCCATCAGACACTCTACGCATTTTTGATTGAACATATAATACCATACAAAGAACATTGAATTTTTTTTTAAAGGTCAGGGATAAACAAGAAGCTCAAGTGGAGTCTTGTCCTGCCTGGGAGCATTTACCCTCCTGAGGTCATGAAAAAGCTCCAAAGCTCTGTGATTCAAAAAAAAAAAAAAAAAAGACTCATGCAATGTTAATGCTGAGGTGCATACAGGCAGCCAGATGGTCTCCCTGCAGGATGTTTCTCAGGTCACTCTCCATGTGTAAATACAGTAACAATCACTGGACAATTAGTAGGTGTGGGGCCAGTGGGGTTAAGATTTGAGGGATCTGGTGGAGAAGTCCCGCTCACAGTTCAGACTGCTCAGGGCTGCAAGGCAGAATCAACCAATTTGTGAATCCAGGTTCTCCATAAGGTACTTTAGTCCATGTCCTGAACACACTGAACATTGAACACATCAAACCTTTTGAAGGTTTCAGCACTATTCTGCCTGTCTCACTATGCAGATGGCTAAACAACAACCTTTTCATAAACACAGGGAGTATTACTCCCTCAGAGAGCGAGGAGTGGCCTTCCTTTGAGCTGTTCCGCATTATTTCAATGTTGTACTTAACTTTGTTTTACTAGGTATAGAGAGAGCAGCTGGGCCTCCATTGCTGCCAACTGCACTTTCAAACAACAAATAACCAATAACAGACTCTAAACAGTGGCAATGTCTGGTGGTGTTTGTTTTTTTTATTTCTCGCTTGTCCCGAATCTGGAATCTTTAACTAGCACTTGAAGAGTTTTTATTTTCTCTCTTTTTCTTTTAGTAGCAGCTATAATAATTATTAGCCATACACTGCTGTAGAATTCATGTAGAGGGAACATACTACCAATATACTAGGGTATCCACAATGCATGCACAGAGTGCGAAGGGTCTTTTCTTAGATTTCTAAAACAGTATGTGTGATACTAGTGTCCACCTCATTGGACTGATGTGAGACGAATTCATTTGGATTCCAAGCAATTTGAGCCTGTAGCTTTGAGTGGGCGAAGTGCAAGACATAATTTATACTACTTGTCACTTCCACATACAGGAAGCAGATGTCTGACATTTGAATGTTTTCTGAATGGGTCACATTTCGTGAGTCTTCCTTTTCTATATGCCAAAAGAAAGCATTTTGTGTGTGTCCAACAAAAGTGCATGATTTACTTAATGCACTTCTTTTCAAGATAGTTTCTCAGAAATGCATCTGGTTGTCTTTCATATAACATCAAAACAGTCATGTCTTCACATGATCCAATACAAAATATGAAGAAAAGAACTGGACATACCTTATTACATCTTTCTGTGCCACTTGATTACAGTTTCAAAAGCTAAAATTCAACAAGTAAAAATACAACTGTGCCATTCTTTTCTCTAAAAAAAAAGATGTTACAATTCAAGTCAAATGCAAGCCAGAATCCCAGGGAGAGTTCGCTGATAAGAGGGACAATTTATGAGGGGCTGGGTTGCAATGTTGGTGCAGTTTGTGTTTGGATCTGAGGAAAAATAACCTCCGCAAATGTTTGCTGTATGTTTTACCTTCATGGTGAAGCTTCTTGCCAGCAGGTCAAAGAAGCAGCTGGTGACTCCATGTGTATCAGAGGAGACATGTGGCTGTTTGCATGCTCACCAAGCCAACAGTGCAGCAGGGCAGGAACTCCAAATTGGGAGCAAAAGCAAAAAACATCTCCCCTTTTTTCTACCCCTCTTTCAGTAAAAAATCAATAACTAACCCAACCCTAACACTAATTCAGGTCTTTAATAACTGCACACACTTTTAACATGAACTTGACCTGAGCTTTTAAATATGAACATGTGATTTAAAGGCACTAATCTCATTCTAGAGGAGATTATGTGCCTGTTTTCGCTCTCTGATCTCATAGCCCCTTCATCCTATGGTTGTTGTCTCAGCTCAAAGCCCCTAGGCCAGTGTTTCCATGTAATTACCAGCACATGGTCACCCAGGAGGCCCAGAATCAGTCTGCCACTCTTTGATCATAACTGATATTGAATGGCATTTACCCCCTGGACAGAGAGAAACCTGTTTCTCTGGCTCTGTGAACAGATGGCCACAGGATGGTGGATGGTGTTGCTATTATTCAAAATATCTCACAGAGAATGTGGAATGCCAGAAGCCTTTTTACCCACCAGGAGAGCTGGAAGAGAGATCACAAATATTTTGGTGAGGATTTGGGGCGTTTGTGCTTCATATAACACTAACCTCCTGTCAAACGCTGAGGAAGATGCTGTCAACCTTCGACATTTGCTGGATGAAAGTTATTTTTTCGGCTCAAGGCCTGTCAGACTGAAAACTAAATGTTCAAGATGTTGCTTGCGATTCCGCTCACACCCTGTTTAAACACTCCTCAGATGTCTGAGAATGAAAGTGATATTAATGTCAAATCTCAACTAATTCATTCCTTTCCTCTTCTCTTTGACTTTTACTTATCTGAGTCATATCTCATCCTCTCCCAGATTCAGTGTTTACCAGAAGCCATGTGCAGTATGCTCTGGGAAAAATAGACAGAACTCTCAAAGTGCAAAGGTTAGCAAAGGAGCTTCTCAAAAAATAAATAATAATAAAAAAATTTTAAAAAAGTTTGACAGTGGATATTTGTTATTTGATCTATGACATAAACAGAAACTGGGAATGACATGCATAGCTACAAGGAAAAATCAATGGAATCAATGGTACAATGAGTAAATATCTGCTAGTGGTATCTATTTTCTTGTACATTTTATTTAGGTTTCTATTAGACCATAATTAGACCAGAATTGCATGCCGTAATGCAGATATGGTGTAATAAATGTAATGTAATGTAAACAAACCCACTCCCTTGACTCTCGTTTGAACACACAACATGGTCACTGGTCTCCTGAATCAGTGTCGTTATTTAGTCACAATCTGTTACTGTCTAGTTGTTGATCAGTGGAAGGTGGAAAGTTGTGTTTTAACCCAGCCTTGTTCTGTGATGCCAACCTAAGTCAAGTGGTTTTGTAGCACAGAATTAGCCACTCCCTGTAAATACGCAAATTTATGTTGAAAGGGGATGCATATAACGAAAGGAAAATACACAAACGAAGCAAAGGTAATTTGTATCACACACAGAGATTGGAATTATGATATGTTGGCTGTCTTATTCCACAAGATGTTTTTTTCTTGATTGGTAGGGTCAGAATAAAAAAGACAAGAAAGCAAAATGGGTGTAAGCCAACACTGGAGAAAAATACAGTACTACACCGGGGCCTGATTATAAAACTGAATTAAATGAATGCTAGAAGGCTGCTTGAGCATCAAAAAAGAGACTGTTTACAGCTGCTGAAGACTTCTGAGATCATCAAGAGATCATAAAGATTTATCATGCCAGGCTAAGTAATGTATATGTGTCCTGTGAGGACCTACTGGCAGCTATACAAATGGTGAGGTGTGTGTAATGATACACAGAGTTAACCAGTAGCCAATGATAGACAGTAATGTACAGATTGTTTATCCAATCACCTGCCTGGGTGTATCTTTTTTTCTTTTTATTTTTTGCCTGCTGTTTTCTAAGTATATGCTTCTTACACTTGTATGTTTAGCAAACCATCTGGCACATTAGGATAACTTAGTGCAAACATTTAGTGTATTCTGATGAATTCGATAAATAGATAGATAAATAGATAAATTTGCAATATCCTTATATGAATCCCAAGATGCTTAAAAATTAAGACAAATTAACAAACTTTTGCCCCATTTACACCCTTTGTTGCCTGTGAATTGCCATAAAACAAACCTAATTATGATTGGTCAACACTGACATACAGAGAATAAATTCAGAGAAGAGGCTACAAAAATACATTTCTCCCAGTGTGAGATGTTAGAACTTATTGGGCAGGTCAAAGCATCAGGCATGCATTGTTAGGTGCACACAGTGCAAAAAAGCCAAAGGTTTGGCAGCAAGTGAATGAGCAGTGAATGTTGGCAGCTCAAGAGCTTGGACCCTCCTTAAAATAAAAAAAAAGCCAAGAGCCACTCAGCTTTTCACAGTATTTTGTGGCACTGGTGGGGGCAATGGAAGACTGAATCTTAAACCACTTCATGAGCAACATGTGGGAATTATTGAAAAATCCCTCCTGAGTGATATGGGGTGGTGCTGGAGACCAAAAACTGTTCCGTATTTTTTTCTAAAGTATCAAGGTTTAACATCTTCATACAGTTATCAATTTATGTAAGATATTATGTATACAAAAGGAGGAGAAAATGAGTGTGCCAAGGCTTTGTGTCTCCAATACAAGAAAGATTTTGAAGAACAACTCTCAAATCAGCACAGTGTATCAGCTTGGATGCCACATTATAGCTGCAATTATTTCCAGTTTCTCATGCTGAATTGGGTTATAAAACTGACAGAAATGTATACCAGAGCTAGGATAATACAATCCCAAAGCAGCAATAAGAACAGGAGGATACAGATTTAAACATAAACAGCACAAACACTGGAGTGCTCAGCAGAAATGCTGCAAAAACCAATAATGGTAGTGTGATTAGGCTGGCAAAAGCAAGGCTTTAAGCACTTTAATTAGACTGATGGCTGCTTTCATGCTATCATCTGCTGCCAATGATACAGTCTTAATTAACCCATTTAAAGGCAGTGGTGTGTATTTATGTCCACAATGAGGCTTTCCAGTGTCAAAGGAAAACACATCATTGGCATAATGCTATCCCTAAACAGCCCACTGTGATGGTTATCACAGTTCTGTTACCTTCTGTACAACGTCAAGCATTGTAGGTTGTTCTCATTTGTCACAGTTATTGTAGAAGCATGACAGCCTGCATGTCAAGGGAAGGTTCATCACATTCATCCAGGTGGTACATAAAAAAAAACCCAACAACAACAACAACAACAACAACAACAACAACAACAACAACAACAACAACAACAACAACAACAACAAAAAACCCAACCCTCTGATCCCTTCATGATGTTTCACCACTTATCCAAGAGGGTTTTTTTCCCCAACATTTTCAATTCTTTTCAGTGTCAAAACAGCCTCTTCTTCCAGTTTCCAAGGAGGTTTCCTCTCTAATTTGATCGGCCACTCAGTTTCCCTTTATGAAAGTTCCCCTTGTGTATTCTTTGGGCATCCTTTCACCACCGCAGCACTTCACTGCTGCTGTCATTTGTTAGTTTCAATGCCAGTGCTCCTGCCTGCATCTTCAAACTGGGGGCGTGTTGAGCACCTCAGTCTATGGTCGAGCTCCATCACAAGTAGGTAATACTCTGAATATAGGAAAAGTACCTTATACAACACCAATTAAAAAAATCTTTAAAAAAATAAAATAAAATAAAGAAAGAAAAAAAGAGATGATCTGTATCCAATTGTTATTCATCATTAGATATGTCAATCAAAATGGAATAAAATCTAGATAATGTTTTTATTAGAGTATAATCACCTGATCATTTCATTTTTGCCATTATCTGAAGGCCTGTTGGTTGATCTTCATCCTTGGAAGGGTAGACGTTCATATTATGGCATTTTCTAAATTGAACCAAGTAGTTTTGTCACCCTAATGCCACTCACTGGTCTAATCAGCCTCATCCTCTGCACCTTCAGTCACCTTCACCTGTGCAGTACCCCACTAATCATCCAGCAGCTCACCTTCACTCAGTCACTGCCAGATTGTCTTAGCAGCATGCAGAACTTTCCAATGCTTCTCCTCAGATTCCTCCCCCGGTTTCGACCCTGTTTGTCCGCAACCATGTCTCTTCGTCACTGGATGTATTCTGCTGTGCTGCTCGGCGTTTCCTCAGCGAAGAACCTCTCTCTTGATCCTGCGGGAGCCAACAACCCCTTGTGAGTGTTCAGGGTATTGTGTTTTTGTCCATTGTTGGTGTTTACGCTGCTCTTGGGTCCAACCTACACCTGTGATCAGTTTCAGTGTGTATTGTTAATAGAACAGTCATATGGTGTTTTGGGAGTCATTGTCAAACACCCTATTCTCTTTAGTTATCTAATGGAAACAATGTTAGTTATTGAGTGTACAAAGTCAACTAGGCAAATGTTACATTGTTCATTTTTTTCCACATTATCTGGCAGGTCACTGGCTTGTAACTGTAATTGACCTTTACCTAGCATGGGTACTTGACTGGCCCCTGTCTTTGTGTCCACCAGCATATTGCGGTAGGTATCGGCCTTTATATGGGCCACTGAGAGTGACAAGCTTGGTGACATTGTTGCCTCACAAGATGGAATTTTCAGGAGTTCATAGACACACAACATATTTAGGGCACTTTTGAGGCCAAAGGATTGACTTACCATCATGCTGACCTTGACCTTAACCATCCAACCAGATAACCTAAAAGTTTTTCTCCAATCATGTTGTATGATGTAGGAATCCACAACCATTGCTTCTCCCTCTCATTTCTTCTATTCTATCTCTTTGTCTTCTTTCCTTTGGCTCTTACTCTGTATCTGAAGCATTTGAGCTGTCGTCATCTGGGGACTTTTGAGGCTCAGCTCCCAAAGCCCGCTGGGACGCTGTAGGTGTCTGATAAGGTGACTGTTCTGCAGCTTCAGCTTTCAGGAATGTCGCACAAAAAAAAATAATATATTGGGACAGTTATATCTGTCAAACTTGGCCTTCTTAAAAAATTACCATCCTCCAGTCTCTTCAAGAGGAACTGTCCCTCTGTAATCAAATACTCCACCTTCCATCCCGGCTTATACATATAAAATAGAAAGCAGGAAAAAAAACACATTATTTCACAATGAGGACCATAATGATTTATCTCAGGCATGTAATCTTGTGAAGCAAGTGTTTTTTCACAACATTTTTGTCTTTAGAAATAATGTCTGGTTCAAATTTTATGCCATTCATTATAAATTACTAAAAATGGATATCAGTGACTTTTCTACTCTCCTGTAGTTCTTGTCCATTAATTTGCTCTGCTGCACCCATGAGGCATGTTTTATTCCATGCAGTTTATTATGCATCTATATATGTTTTTCACTGCTGTTCAGTAAGCTGATTTTTCCAAACTTTCGCACTGACATTCATTGGAATCGTTATCCAAAATGAACTGCCGGCTCATGAGAGTCTCTAGTGCAACCAGAGACTGAACAACACCTTCTGAAGCAACCAAAATGTTCCAGTTGACCACTTTGAACTGAAAAATACACTGCAAGGGTCAAGGTTCTAGATGAAAACCTACTGTGGCATCAAACCTATTGATCACAAGGTCACCACCCCTTTAAGTATCCTCTGTACCTACATCAGGCTGTGTTGAAGAAAATATTTAAGTTAATACTGAGCCCATAAACTCATTTTGGTAATGTTAACATCTTTTTGCAACCCTGGAGCCACTCTCAACGCAGGCCTGTTTTGTATTCTTTATTATTTTATGATTGTTTTGCTCGACTGGTTAGCCAAAGTAGGCCGTTTTTTTTTTTATTTGTTTTTTTTTCCGTCAGCTTACAAAGAAAATGTGTACTGTTGTGAAGCTGTTGTCTTAATTACTAAAGTCTCTTTTCTTGTTGTCCCATGGGATGTTCTTTCTTCTGCTACCACATACCTTATTTTGCCTGCAAGCAGCTGAGTCTTAATGACAGAAGATCTAAAAAGATACCAAAGAAAATGAAGTCTGCCACCAACCTGCTGAGGATCCTTGTGATTTATAAGAGTAACAACACATAAGACATATCACACTTACAATAAAAGCAATCATGAAAAGGAGTGTGAAAAAATCAACTGCTCTCAAAAACACATCACCTATGAGCCTTTATAACCACCACAAGGTTTATGGAAGGACCCTGAGAGAAAATTGTTTCTGAGAAAATAAAAACCCTGACAGCTACCTCATTAATACGGCTGTTTGCTCTGTCCTAAAAGAAATTTGAAATGAGAAATGAGGCATTTGTCAAGCTGGATTTGCCACTTTGGGTTTCAGAGTTCACTCTGTATATTAAAGCCGCACATAAAACTACAATGAGTGACGGTGTTAAAGTGAATAATACACAAAAAAAATAGTACATGGTTTTGTCAAACAACATGGGATAGAATATATCAAATAAAAGTTTAACTGCACTGATGCAACATGCTTAACCCTAATGTAATCAGACAGATTGAAGAAAAGTGAGTCACTTACAGAAACAGCCTGCGGGGTCACTGCAGGGCTAAGCAACGGTTGAAAGCAGGAACTGTGCCTGTACTCAGATTGTACTATAATTAAAGCACTTTGCATGAAGTATACTGAAAAGAGGAACT
Source organism: Hypoplectrus providencianus (assembly GCA_028566105.1). Lineage (NCBI taxonomy): Eukaryota > Metazoa > Chordata > Actinopteri > Perciformes > Serranidae > Hypoplectrus > Hypoplectrus providencianus. The sequence goes on from JAOWBC010000002.1 coordinate 4,655,495, forward strand.
GGGGTCAAAATTGTGGGGTGAATAACATTTCTTTTCTTTAAAAGGTGAAAGTTCCCTGTTTGATGTCACTGTTATACTTGGCAGAATGTGCTGCTGGTGTCCCAACACCACCCTGTCCCTCGAACAGTCTATGTCTGCCAGGGCTTCCAGGTAAGTGAGAAGCGACTGTGTGCATTTCAACAATGGATCAAATACCTGGTTTGTGCTAGTTAGAAGTTATGGACCACCGTGGTTTGGATGTATCAGTAGCCTTAGGCCCCATTTACACCGAGATGCCTTTGGTGGTTGGTTTCAATTTGGTGGATGGTTTCAATAGCGCTTTAGCAAAGCATGTTGGGCTTTTGGATGAGGATGTGAATGGCTCACCAGAGCGATTCACCTGGCTGCTCTCATAACTCCATGCACTGCTTTGCCCATTAGTATTTGAATAATGAGGTGACCTTGAGTCACATAGTTAACTGTCATTACATGCAGCTAATGTCACCCTTTCAATCTTCCTGCATTAGCCATTGACCAACTGTTTCTATTGCATCAGCTAGAATCAACACAGAAAGGAAGTGATGAAGTTCTTTGGTTTGCCTCTTGCTTGATTTGACTGGCTACTGAGGCCACGCGTAACATTGACGAGCACAGCATATCTGCACCTTGCGTTTTCAAGTTTGAGCATTTTTTAAGTGTCTTCAAACCGCTATAACACAGGGCACAGGAGAGAAGTGCACGCCAGGCATGCAGTACCACAGGAAAGCGATTGTTTTGCTTTTAGCTACGCATCTCAGTCAGACCAAACAGGACCAGAGAGAGCTTCAAAAAAGATGGCAAAATAACTCTAATATTGCACTTTAAAACTTGGAAACTGCTGCATGTTTAAATATCTAAATATTATTGAAAAGCTCAGATAGGTTGTAAGGCATTTAGAGACAAAGAGACAAAGCTGGTAGGGACCAAAAATAGAGCTAAAAGTAAATTTCATTAAATATATATTACATTCATTGCATCGCCAGAAACGTGACATCAAATGAGTTATAATGTTACTACACATCTGATTTATTTGTCATTAAGGGAAACTACAGCATTTTTTCCCAGGTATTATTATGACACTGTCATGTTTGGAGCTCACTGTGGTGCCCCCTACTGACCATATTGTAATAAATCCAACTTTAAGCACTGAGTCAATTGACTTCTGGGTTAATATGCATGGTGCAGAATTAAGTGGACTGGAAAATGGGTGCTAGACATAATGAATATTTAAATAAAGATGTCTCCTTCAGATTATAATGAGTTCAGATTCTGACACATCAATTTTCACAGTGGTTTTACAGCTTACAAATAGACTTTGCTTAGTGTTAAAACTTGCTGCTTTGAACAGTCGATGAACAAAAGGATTTTCACAGAACAAAACAACAAAACTATGTTCAGGAAGTGAAGCACTAGGAGCGAAGCCACAGCCCTGCTGGGAGAGCAGGAATAGGATAAACAGAATTAAAATGTATAGAAAAGCAGGGTATATTGGCCCTGATTATCTAAACAAAAATTGAACTTTCTTTAGAGATGTATCTTTTAAAATATCACTGGTTTCCTTTTATGAAACATTTTTTTATAAGTTCCATGTACTGACTAAAAAATCCTCTGGCTCACAATGAAGCATTTCTACAACAATAATAAAAAATGACAATGGAATTTTTTCCGAGTTGCTGAGCTCTGAACAATGTGTTCAATATACCACGGACAATGATGAAAGTGATTTTAAAAAATCTCCACAATCTGCTTGTCAAACTTCTTCTTCTGCTAGTCATATGTATAATTTTCAGACATCATTTAAGGAGACACTCCACAGAGAACGGCAAAACATTTTTTTTACATTTTACATTTCACAAAAAAGGAAACGGAGTTTGTATGAATAGGGTCTTGTTTGCAGAGCTGTTCCATCTACAGTAAAAGGATTTGCAGAAACAAGCCTTTCCCTTTTTTCAAGGTTATAATTCTGTTGCCCGTGTATGTTGACGAACACATCAAGATTAGTTCAGTGTGTGGTACAGTTCTTCATGGCTTTGTGCACCCATTGAGCTACAACAGAAAGAGCTTCTAGTTGACCGTATACGTGTATGTCCTTCGATTTTCTTGACAAAGGTTCTTTCAATCAACTGTACACTTTACACATTAATAGCTGATGACCTGAAGAAGAACAGTGTTAAGTGCACTGATGTGGACTTGAGTTATTGACCTGACTTGGAGGTTAAACTGACTTGACTCAAGCTGTTCGGGTGAAATTTGAAATAACTTGATAAATGTATTTCTTGTTGTTGATGCTGACATTATCTGTTTAGTGTTACCTATTACTTCAACAAGTACTTCAACAACAAATTTTGGTAGCAATTTCAGAATTCAGCAAATGTGTCTTTCAGACTTCCGTTTCTTCCATTTTACATTCTATATGACAAGTTGAAACAAGTGACTCCACATTTTCCCCTCAGCTCCTGGTTGAATGATGGTTCTATAATGAAATAACAAGATTTTAATGTTTAAGTACGCTCATAACTTGTTGTGCTGTGTGTATAACTAACAATGGCTGAAGGTTCCTGCCATTTAATTTTGATTGGCTGTCACCATCCCAGGTTGTCTGACATTGAAGGCTGGTATATTTACTCTAAAGCTTCTCTATACTCTTATAGTTTCTTCCTAATATGCAAAAAAGCATTAGGCATTTTGTCTGTAAGTTAATTACATTTGTATACAATTCTGTAACTCACTTGTAACTTTAGGTAACAGGCAAACATTAGCTAATTGTTAGCAAATGCTATCTGTAATCAACTGTATCACTGAAAATGCTCAGGACTGATGGAAGTGAAGTGTTGAGAGTAAAGTTGTTTGGCCTTTTTCATTGCCGTTTGCAGCTTTCTTGAGAACCACACATCCAAACAATCACCCTTTTTTTTTATTGCCATGGTATTAATACAATCTGCACACATTGAATAGCAAAAGCGTTTGTTTTAGTGGAAATGAATACTGAGTGGTTAGTGAAAGCATGGCCAATGCCTAAGCAAGTTCATTGTCTGCTAGCTCCTCTGAGCTCTGCCTCCCTGCACCACTGGTGGTCATGATGCTTCATGTTTGTTGGGTTCAATGCAGAGGCCCCTGATCAAACAACCTTATCTGGATAATACCCTAATACAAACAGGCCACGCTTACCAGCTGTACATGGGTTAAAGAAGATCTCTGTCTTAATGCTGCTGTCATCACACAAGACAAACTTTCAGATACACAAATTATTCACCTCATGTTCTTTTTCTCTAATTTTCATATGCTGTGATTGTTATTTTTTTTTTTTTAAACGCCACCAACTACTGTGTGAAAAAATCAAATGCTACAATCAGCGACTGCTTATGATATCAAGAAGCAAGATATTTTTGTTGTTGTTGCAGATAACGCTCTTTATTTTCTACCGCACATCCAAGCTGCAAGATCTAAAAAAACACAACAGGCTCCCACAGCTCATGGTGTTTCATATACTTGCACCTCTTATGAATCCTTCTCATCACCAGGTCTACTTTTATCCCCGTTGACACCCCTCCGCCCACTCTGCACTATATTTCACATATTCCTTGAACTCTATCCCCTACCATTGTGCCAATTTCTTCACCTTCCTCCATCAACCTAAGTCCAACTCCCTCCTCTTCTGCTTCAGTCGCCCACTTCCCTCTCTTTATGATTCTCCACACCCATGTCAATCTTTTTAGTTTTGCTCCACAGGAACACAGGAGGCGTGTGATGTATATATGTGAGGGGAACACGCTGACAGAGGGGAACAACAGGCCGTTCCAGGGATCCATATTTCCTGCTCCCAGAGGAGCAGGTGGGAGGGAGCCCGGCACAGCAGGATGGCCTTTTCTCCGTCCCTTTGAAACCACGGTTTGCATGCACTCAGGTTAGCATGAATGTGTCAGTACGTATGTCATTGCAAGCGCATGCATGCCTGTGTGTGGTTTCCTGGACCATATGTTCATGTTTAACTCCCTCCACATCTGGGCTGGCAACAATAGCCGCTCAACCCCACTGGAATAACCGCGGTCTGTCAGGGCTCATCAGACACATCCTAAATTTAAATGATGTGGGCGCCTCAGACCCCAGCCTCGTTTCATTGCTTTATGATGGAACCCAGTCACCTTTGACCTGCACAATCAAGCCCATTTTCTGCTCAGGAAAATGTGCAGATCCACTCAACATATCCACGAGGTCTGACCAAATTGTGTTCCCTTGGGTGACGTTCCATTGATGAGGTCATATTTATTCGCTTTCGGCTTGATTAAATGTGAGAACACAGTTATCATAAATTTCATGTCCTCTATTCATTGTCTGCTGTTCATGTGAGGCTAATTCAAACCAGTTGTGAGAAGAAAGGCACAGATGAAGGAATCTATTCATTCTATCATAAAGCATTTCAACAAGTCTAAAAAAATCTGTCTAGTGGTTATGTTTCCATCCACATGCAAAGCAAATTTTGTTTCCAGAGTACAACGACAAACAGTTGGTGGCCCTCGTCCACAGCCAGAAATCCACCACACTGTCAGGTTCCTTTGAGCCACTGCAGAACGGGAGGACACAACACAATGGTGTGATGAAGCTAAATCTCAAAGATAATGAGAAAACTGATATGTTAATATGACCTTTATGTTTATTTCATGTTGTAATTTGATGTAAATATGACCTTTGAGTTTAGATCCTGTCGTCATTTGAGGAAGGTTATGGCCTCCTGATATCTCCACAGACATCAGATTGTGTCATTTGCAGCCATTTTCCACCCATTCAGTGTTCATGCTCCTTTATGGTCAGCTTTATATGGATTCTGTCTGTGCTATGGGTTCGTTTTTCAAAAATTTACATTTGACCATGGGTAACATGGAAGTCTAGATGAACTGTATAAAAAAGGCCTTACAGACTGGCACTGTCTGCATAGCTTGTTCTGCTTTTATTATTATTACGACCTTTGCCATCATCAGACAACTTTTACTCTGAGCAGTGCTGTTAGTAGTGCCAATGTTGAGGATTGCATTATTTGAAATTAACGTATGTATTTTATATGTAAAGGCACAAGGTAAGTGAGTTTTAGTCCGGAACGTCTCAGTTTATTTTAAGCATTTCCAACCAGTGCAGTTTAAAATCCAACTGATGAATATCTGATGAACCATGCACTAAGATATGTTTCTAAAAACATTTGACAGAGTAACAGAGTTTTGATTCATATTTAACCAGCTCTGCCTTGTTTAATAATGTCATCTGAGTTGTTCAAGTTGGGCTTACACACAAACTTTTCCACTTTTTCACTCAGATGAGTGTAAAATACAATTTGCAATATTTCAACTTTTATTTCTTCACTCTTTTTTTTTTTTTTTTTTTTTTTCAGAGTTGTATGGAAATGTGTTATGGTGACAATTAAGGCATGATTATTTTGCTCAGATAGATTAAATATATACATCACTTGAATGATCTTGATTACATCTGAGTTTTTAAAAATAGGCAGAAAAAGCACAGTGCCCACTGAAATCAGCAGTGTTTGTTGAGGATTTCACAATATCCAAAGCTAACTTCTATGAAAGAAGCCTACATATTAGCTGACTTCCAGGATTTCTGGGGTGCTCTGGTTAGTGTCTCCTATGGAAAACAACACACCTTGTAAATCTGTAAAACTGCTGTAAAGTTGGGAGGTAGGGAGGAATTAAATAAGATGGAGAACAGCAACTTTTTTGCTTTGTTGTTGTTTTCGTTGTGTAATGACCCAGAGGCCCCTGTTTTACGCCCGGGTAGAACTCCCTGGGACTCTTACCACATCCCTTCATACAGATTGCTTCAAAGATCACTCATATACCTCTTCCATCTCAGCAGAGAGCTTCTCATATATTCACCTAAGACTAGTACAATGCCCTCTTTATCAGAAGCCGGAGAAAAGCTCATTCAGTCCGACACCATATGCCAAGTGATGAAGGAAATGTTTGACTTTTGTTCATATTAACTGAAAAAACTGCAAATCCGACGTATTGGAAGCTACCTGTAATATCATTGTGTGGTCTTCCATTCAAAGTGAGTTTAACACCCGGGGTAAAAGACTCTCAGCTCCTTGGTGCTGATTAGAGTATAATGGCCCACTGAATGGCATCATTTTATGGCTGGGTTGTTTCAGATTAGATAGAGAGTGGTGGTGGTATCAGGGATGCTCCTTAAAAAAGAATTCCAAATATTTTATTATTAGACATTTTGTTATGCCGTGTTTTCTGTGAGAATTTGTATATAATGTAGGTTCCGTGACATTGAAGATAAACAGCCTCTGAGTGTTAAAATTAATATTAAGGCAAATTGCTTTACTTTTACCCTCTGATAGTTGCAACAACTGGCAGCATCACAGCTGCTTCTGCCAAATACTCCACAAACCTAGACACATTTTTTCAGCCAGAATTTTGCCAAGTAATGGCCAACATATCTTGAAATAGTTGAGAGCTAACTATTTAAAAAATAAAAACAGTTAATTTCATTATTTATACTTTTTGTCATTTGACACTTTAACTCACCAAATCCCTTCCCTTCTCTTCAGTTTGAACTCAGAGTCAAATACAGTATTATAAGGACGATCTTCTTGATACATCTCTATCAAGGTAACTGCCATGTAGCCACAACAGTAGACAGTTTCTTTACATCCCACAAGTGACACAAATAATCTATAAACTGGGTGCTTCATACACAATTTTACATTGACAGCACAGACTGTCCATACAAAACAACAGGTTCAAAGTAAGTTCAAGGAGTTTCAGCGATTCAATGTCGAACCAAATGCCTCAATTAGGTTGTTAAATAATGGTCAGAAAGATGGTTTTGCTAAACATTATGATATATTGGCCCATAGAGTTATGGGCCAAATAT
>JAOWBC010000002.1:4666310-4681389 GCA_028566105.1 Hypoplectrus providencianus
CGGAGTACCCGGAGTAAACCCACGCACCCACGGGGAGAACCTGCAAACTCCATACAGAAGTGCCTGGACCGGGATTCTGGACCGACCCTCTGCACCAAGCACTCTTGCTGTAAGGCATGAGTGCTAACCACTGCGCCACCGTGGGGCCCTTCTTTTTTTATTTCACCCATTTTGGAATTATATGTACAGAACAATGGCTTCATTGTGACACATCGTGATATATAATAATGTTTACAGTGACAGAACAATTCAACCCCTATAGTAACACTGGTTGTTACAGTGTGATGTATCCCTACGTGTGCACACTGCAGAGTAACTCCGGCAGTGAAAAAAATAAGGAGCTTCTGTCCCCAGGGAGGTGTTCAGTTATGCAGCAGGAATGATTTGGGACCACCAAAGCAGCATGCCATGCAAACAATTACTGCCCTTCATATTGTAAGGAGGTTTGTGTAATTTCCACATCGCCCTCAAGTCATCTGGGAAATGCATAGAGTCTTCAATAAAACGGAGTAATGTCGACACACATATGCAGATCACAGCTTCCCTGACAGTGAGGGCTCTTTTGCCAATTGTATAATGTATAACAGCATCAATTTTTAAGTAGTATTGCTTCTGCTTACAGGATGTTGGATGTGTTGGCCAGATGGCGAGGATCCAGGTGCTACGCTGTAATGCCGTGGTCTGAAACAGCTATGTGAGAGGTAAAGTGTGCCACTAGAATGCTTTATCCTTGGAGATAGTATTCCAAACAGTACTGGGCTCACACTATCTCCAAGAATCCAGGAAGAGTCACGAACAAAGAGCAGACCTATGAATTCATTAAGCCAGGTTCCTGGGTCATCCTCTTCAGTTGGTTTGTTCTATATATTCCAATATCATGGGGCAGCCTGATAAAGCAGCAGATTGAGTAAATAACCACCTGACTATATTTTGAAGACATTTGGATATTTTGGCTATTTGGCCATTGTAGACTAGCATGTGTTAACCATGCCAGTAAGAGATAACTATTACAGAACACCCTGACCTTCTACAAACTGCAGTTTTCAGGTATAAACAACCACAAATGTTATTTACACACACGTTTAAGTGAAAACAGATGCTTATGTACGCTGGAATAAAGTGCATATCAGCCTTTGTATGAAATCGTTTAATACATGCACTGAATAGTACTGAAATTCTGCCTCTCTAACACGGCCAGTGTTATTACTTTGTTATTTAAACCATCTATAAATACATCTTGAACATGTTAATTGTTCGTCATAGCTCGGCAGCTTGACATGGATCATGGACTTTAATGTTCGAATAAGTGACAGATCTCAGAGTCAGCTGGCACACAGAAGCAGACGCCTGTCAAAGTATTATAAAATTTAAAAAAAAAAGGTTTCTGAATAATTGTAATCATTGTGTTTCATGGTGACGTGTCGTGTCAGCTTTATTAATGTTAGGTGCTTGTAATAAGGTTTTGTATGACATGCCTTCACATTGAAATAAGCCTTGTAATATGATGAATTCTACAGATACTTTAATATGTATATATTCAGACGTTCAAGGCTTGTTTTTCTCTGTATTTATAAGTGATCCCTCAATGATATACATAAATTTTCCTTCTGTATTATTATTTTTTTTTTTTTTAATAAAAAATAAACTATACTGTACTATCTACAATGAAAAGTAGAGATCTTGAGAATTAACCACTCAATGACAACAAAAACATGCTTGTTGGATAAGCACAGCATCACTTACAGAACTTTAATGTCCAGTAATTGGCCATTTATCATCAGTCTTCAGGTTACGAACATCTTGACTTTGACTGTTATCACATGTGGGAGGGGGAATTTTGATTAAAGGCTGCTGCCCACTTTGAAAAAATGGATGCTGTAGCCACTTGCAATTTGTGGTGCTCTGTTTTCAACAAAAGACCACGACGCATCATTGACACAGTCATCTCCTGTTACATGTCTGATGGGTTTTACTAAGAAAAACAGTTAAGTTCAAGGATCAAAACCACTTTCCTTGAAAAAGAAAAATTAAAAATAAACTTAATAAAAAATCTACCAACAACAGGACAAACACTTGTCTCTGTTACTACTCTTTTTGACATATATGCAAATAAAACAGTGCAATACAGTTAATGTTATGTTCCAAGTAATACAATCTTAAAGGATTAAATACACACCCTAAGCATCCCAGCTTGTTGGGAATCTGGGTTGAACATTGTTTTAAACATGGCATTGATTCATAAGAGGACAGGGATTGTGCAGGAAAGCTTTGAATCACAGTTTAATATTTTCAGTGGAAAGCATACACTGTGTTCATCAAAAGAGTCTGAATATTCTCATTTTGGAATAAAAATAAAACGTGTTTGAAGAAAAAGTATAAATAATATATAAGTGGTGGAGGTAAAAGTAGTACATGTTACCTGCACCAACAAAGTTTGTTTGTGCCTCATATCGCTGATGAGCACCAACCCAGTTTGCCAATCCTTCACCTCTCAGACAGGGCGGTGGGGATGGGTTAGGAAAGGACTAGGGCACACTGTCTGCTGTCTGCACAGAATTAAAATGTCAGACTATGCTGCTGAGTCTGTGACCTCTTGACCGTGTATGCAAATCATGTGAGGGTTGACAGTGAAGAAGGAGTAGGGCTCCTGGGAGGAAATAAAGCTGTTATTCCCCTCAGGTGGCAAAATGCAGGATTAGAATTGGGCTTTTCAACACGATAAGCATTTTTGACATTGGAGCAATGTAGAGGCTTGAGGCATGCGTTGCACTTTATTTTATCCCTCTTACAATTAAATGTTTAATGTTTGGCTTGAAGTGTGTTATGACGTCTATATTCTGCATGCCAGTTTCCCAACTAATAAAATATTAGATATCCATTGGGGTTAATGATGTTTTCATCTGCATGGGAACATTTTTATTGTGTTACTTTGGTAACAAATTAATCTGTGTTAATGAAAAACAGTGTAGGCCTCATACTTTTTTAACCTTTTCTTATGAGTTGAACATTGCTGAGCATCCACACTTCCTTTCAGCTATTTCCTGTTTAAAGTATGAACACGAATGGAGTCACAGTGGGCTTTTTATTTAGATAAGGTTCTTTTCTGAAGAACCATTTGTTGCAACATGTTCATTTTACCGAATCCAATAGTCAAGTGCACATACATAAATGGACAACAAAACAAAATCAATAGGCTGAACAAAGACATTGATATCCAAATAAAGACGGTCAATACTGCTTTTGATTGACATGCTAGGTGTGTCTGTGAATGCCGATGGATTTCCCCTGTCTTGCCCTTTTCTTCTCCCGCTAAGAAGTGCCATTGACTTGATGGCTAATGAATTTGCCTTGTGTCATTTTGCACGACAGCTGTCACTCTCCAACTTGGCACATTCGCCCGCATCAGGGGAGGGAAAAACGGGAGCCGGATCGATTGACGTTAATTATGCGGATGTAACGAGGGACGGTGCACATTGGTCTGTGTCTCCTCCAAAGCAGTCGATAAAGGTCAGGCAATTAGATTTCCCCCCTCCCTTTTTTCTTTTTTTTTTTTTTTTCTTTTTTCTCAGAGTTTCTATAATGTCACTATGGTGATGGACTCTGCATCACCAGATAAATGAGCTAATGTCAGCTTCACACGTCTCACTTTGTACTATAAATACTTTAATAAAACTAACAAGAGCACAGGTGGTGGCAACATGACTGTCACATGTAACAGAAAAAAACTTGAAGATATCAAGAATGATACTATTTTCTCTGTCATTTTAACAGTTCAAAAAGGGGTTGACCATCATGCCACTCAGATGTGAGAAAAAAGAGCCCAAACGGCTGTTTTCTAAACAGGTATGTGATTATTTTATTACATATTACTTATAGGTCCTATACATGATATTGAGAACATCAATATAGCTGTTAACACGTGCGGTATGTAAAGGTATAGTGGAGTTATGGTGTCCTGCCACTCCCTCTGTGGGTGAAATCAGACCTCCATTTTTCGTCATCTTAGTGCATGTGAGTTCTTCTATTTGAAGCTGTGTTAATGTCATGTTCACGTCCCACTGTCCCCACAGTGCTCATACAGTAGTTCTGTAGCAATTGTTGCCAAAAACAACACAGGCATTGCAGGGTGTTACGTCCCTCCTTTTAAATGAGGAGGAACGCAACGCAACAACCTTAAGAAGTGCAGGACTCAATGTGAGGTGTAAAACTAAATTGGAATTTTATTCAACAGTTCTCCAACAAAAAAACAACAAAAAAGTGTGCAATATGGTTCACATGAGAAGGGTGGAGGAATGGGATGAGATTCTCGGGCAAAATAAATGAAAGTAAGAAAACAAAACAAGGTCTGGCTAAAACAAAATCAGAAACAAAAGACCTCACTGATTTATCTAAAAACAGTGTGGTGGCACCAACCAATAAACCTACTAGTGTGTCTAACAGTAAGTTAACTAAGCGATGCACAATGTAGGGTACCCAAACTTAACTAACGTCCCAATGTCACCACCACAGAAATGCCCTACCAGATCTAATTATAGCCTCCAGCACGTAAAACACACATCTGACAGACAGAGAGTAACATGAGGACAAGATTGGCGACCACAAAGGGTCCTTTGTGGGGCCTCCTGATTGGCCAGCTCAACAAGTGGAAAAACAGCTCCCCAGGTGGATCCCCATCAGATTGTCAGCACCTGGGATGCGGGACAGAAACTCAAACACAAGCCCTCTGGCACGTCACACAGAGGTAATGAAGAACTTGCCCCTCAGTTCTGCAAACAAACAACATCAAACTCTGGTGACAGCAGGTAATCCAGGTTCTGTCTAAATCTCATATACAGCCCCTTCAATTATGTATGTAAATAGTAAAACATTATCTGGTTATCAGACAGGTCCCCTAGGTGCATAAGTAAACATGGAGCATACTGCTGCAAAGACGGAAATGGAGAGTGGTTTAAACTAAACTTGTATGTATGATTAAACAGCCAGTATAAAAAGTCAAACTTCTCTCATCTGGTGTTGCACACCGTTGACTTTTCCCAAGAACTGCAACATTTTAAAAACGAAATGGACATAAAAAAGTTAAATTGGGAGCAGGCAATACATTTACTTTGGGGGGTTGCAGCCAGAACTGGATTTTCAATAACTTCTAGCTGCTGCAAGTCACTGAGACATGAAAGTAACCTTCTTTATTTCATATTGTTGTAAACCTATCATCCCACTGGATCAGTTACTCATCCTTCTTTAAAGAATGCATGCAGCAAGTTTTTGAAATTCCCAGGTCAAGGCATCTATTTGTGGTGCAGAAGCAGGAAGTGACCTCTTTCCTCTGAACTTCCACAATAAAGCCAGTAAATTACTTCTATATAGTAGTAGCAGTAATAAGATGGTCATGTACTCAGGAAGTTGGGGCAACAGCGTGAAGACGAGTGCAGTCCTTTGATTCCTGCAGTTGTGGCGAGCTAACAACTACCATGCTAGCTAGAAGTTGCTAGCCAATCACAATGGCTATCTGTCAGTGAGACATTTAGTTTGTAAATGTTGTATATTTTCGCCAATATGGGCTGAGAACTCTGAACTTCTAGTCATTAGGTCATTCGTCCAGTCCTCCTCATGTTTAGCACTGCATAACGTCCATGATGGTTGTTCTTCTGTTCCAAAATGTGAGTGTGCTAACTACCACTGTCAGTAAGACGCACTGGCTGTGTGATTTGTATTGTGAGCACAAAATAGAGTCATTATCTTTAAAATCAGATTTAAGGGATTACTCTATTATGCCTTTGTTATGCCTGGCTGAGCCTCATCATTTCTTTGCCATGAGTCTACAGGGAAGTGATGAGCAAAAACAACATGCTTTTTTACGCCTGATTAGAGCAAAAAAACACGAGGAGATCACCCACCGTAACCTCTGTCCCACAGATGTTTCCACTGTCATAGCTGAAAGTCACCAAATGGGTTTGGTGAGCTTTACAGTTGTGATCAGTGAGCTAAGACAGAATAGTCCATGTCTCTGTCCTCCAGCAGACATCCAGCCAGACCAAGAGTGGCAGACTGTCTGGTTTCAAACCATTTCAAGATGTATTTATCAGCAATGGATGGATTTATTAAGTAATAGCTCATTTTTTGTGATGTTATTTTTCTAACAAAATATAATTAATTTGATTTTGAGATAATATTAACGTAAGCAATTATCCAGTATTTATAGAAACACTAACTAGAGGAGTGTTTTTTTTGGGGGGGAAACTAAAGAGGAATGAAACAGCTGTGCTGTGCTGTGTTCAGATGTTTGATGACTTCAACACAATTTGCATCTTAGAAGTTTATCAGTTGGTGTTTTTTGACTTGCATTTTCTGCTGTTCACTGGACAATAAATCAAACTAGAACTGAGCCAAATATGAATATGTTCCTCAACCACCAAAATCTAATCAGATCGTCCTTAGGTCCAACTGGGTGTTTGGGCTGCACACATTTCTGAAATATTGCTTCTGTGAGAATGGTGCAGTGGGGCCAACTGCATACAGAAATGAAAATCATCTTTCTGCATTTTCACAATGCTCCTGCTGCCCCAGTGTTCTTATATCATACATGCAGATGTTCTTCCATCAGATGTTCAACACCTCAGATAGTTATTGGACTTGGATGATTTGAAATCACTTCACTGTAAGGTTCACTGAAGAGAAATGTTTCTTTCTGGAAATCTTTAAATAAAAAGCGTTGTAGAAGTTATTCCGTAAATGTTTTGTTTGCTTGGCTCAGTCAAACATTTATTATTTCAAAGTCACTTTAAAACTTTAAATGTTGAACAGACACCAGTTTCTACCCCCGCAAATGCTGGCAACATGCCCGAAAACAGACTGATCGAGGGCATCTGAACACACACTATATGTCATCTTTAATTATCTATCCATATTAGAGAGCTGGGGATAAAAACTACCTTTGACAGATAGTAACTTGTGGCTTTTCAGATTAAGTTTGAACTATTCAGATAGGTTTTCTTTTAGATTTATTACACCCACACATCTCCCCTGAGCAGAAATCAGAAGTGTTTCACAGTAAAACAAAAGACACAGAAAACAACAACAACAACAAAACTAAAACTCAATTGATTACATGATTGGATTTGAACAAGGAAACAACTGGCACCAAAACTATGCAAATTCCAATGAGTAGAAACTTTATACTCTTAGATTTTAGTTTGACTGGTGGAGAGCAAGGGTGGGAAAAGATTCTTACATGCATTGAAAATATAACTTATATCACCATATATTTCCAATTAACAATCTCTCATAGGATTATTCATTTGTACCTAAATATACTGTTGAGTAGTTCAATCTAAATTGACACAGGTTTATTTATATACATGTTTTTACAGCTCTTGATGCAACCCGATCTCACAAAACTATGTGAAATTATCAAGTTTTTTAACACCAAATTCACATCCCACCAGCATGTTATGTGTGGAAAATGTGTGCCCATGTGAAGCCAAAGGGGATCCTTTTTCATGCCCGGCACACATACACATACCAGAAATGCAGGAAGTTACATAAGGAACTTTACATACATACATACATACATAATGTATGCTACCTTCATAGCATACATTATGTTAAAGAAACTTGTGAGTCACAAACTATGAGCCATGTTAAAAACAAAACAAAACAAAAAAAAACCTTAACTAGATAAATCCCTTTATCTTTTCATATGAAACATGAACCCCATTCAAAATTAAAAGCTAAGTATTTTTTTAAAAAAAGTTTAAGTACCTAAAACTCTTAAATGTATATTTTAAAAAATCCTGTCATTTATCTGAGACTGTATAGAGAAGGTGTCTTAAAACATGAACCAAAGTAACTCCTTCCATGTAATGATGATCAGAGATGGATCAATCTACGAGGATGTACCCTGTCACTCCCTTGGTTTATGGATGGTTTATGGCTGCTTACCCAAAACTCTTCCACCTTGTTCCAGGTACATTTTTACACCTGGCCCTCTAGGTGATATTATCAAGCGATCCAAGAAGGAAGAATCTTTATGGCGCTGCTCCCAAAAAAGTTATGAAGATTTCAATCAAACAAGTCTTCACACTCCCACACTCCTGAGGTAAGCTCTGATCATCCAAAATAAGTGAAATCACCTGTGGGGTGTGCAGAGATGTTCATTTTATGAGCAATAACTGCATCTGAATCCTATCGGTATGGAGTTATAGGAACACTGAACAGTCTAATACCTGGAACAAGCAAATGCCACGTTTCAACAACATTTATATTGCTTGTGGTTTACTGGAACTCTTTTAATGCCGTCGTCTCATTGTACCCTCTTTTTATAATAAAGACATCCCAGTATTGATCTGTATGTCACGTAGAGCAGCGCTTTGCACCGAAACACAATAGGAGAACAGTGAAAGGACAGAAAGGAAAAAATACACTAGGCAATCAGCTAACTTCTTACAACCAATTGTTTTGGATTAAAGGGGAAACGGAGCCTGGTCTTACACATGGATCTTGCATCATCTTGCAGACTTTTGCCAGCGGGTGAGCGGGGGAAGCTCCACCAGGGACACTGGTTTCAGAATGAACTCTACGTTTCCGTATGGATGCAATGGTTCTTGATGCATCTCTTTCTGCAGAACTGTGTCCAAACCATGCATCTCTTGCAGAGCAGCTTATTCTCTGGCAGTGTGGTGGTTATGTAAAACTGGATGGTGAGAAATATCTTATACGACTGCTTCCTCTGTGTCTTTATTTTGGACTCTCCGTTCACTGGAGCTTGGTCTGCTATTTGCCAGTGGCATGAATATGCATGTAGAAGTTCACCAAAGTTAGCTCATGCAAAACCTCTGCAAAGATTTATCCGATTTAATTCCACATTTTATTTTGCTCTTAAATGAGGATTTCACTGGGCTCTCTGTCAAAGCTAGGGCTGGCGAGAGATGCTTTGGAAAGCCAGGCTCGCTTGCTTCTGAGCTTGCAATCCATACTTTGAAAAGTGGCTGTCCATTAAACTAGGCTAAAAATGGGACTATGTTATCAGCTGCAGGACTGAAATCACAACATATGTCTTTAATGGCCCCGTGGGAGCGACTTCCACTTCTTCGAAAGAGCTGAAGGAGGAAATTTTCTGTTTTTTCCTGAATAGGTAAACATTTGAAAATAATATCAGCTCTCTGTGAATTTGTTCCTGTGTTTCAATATACCCAACAACATGGTACCCTGCAGGTGTTATTATGTTTCTGTTTCAGCTGTCACAAAACAGCAAGTGTATAAAAGAATGCATTGATCGAGGCTTCCAATGCACAAAACCGTACAACAATGATGTAAGCCAGTAATTGATTTGTGACAATCACTCACAAACATTTTTTTCTAACCACTGGAGGCCTTGCTGTGGGACAACAGAAATATAAAGATCTATCACACCTGTTCATATACATCTAACATGCATGTCAAAGTAAAAGAACAGGATCTGGTGGGTCCCTGATTGAGCCACTATTTACACCACAAGCTCTTCACACATCCACCCCTAATATGACTGTATGCAGGCAAGTAGGCCATGCTTCCAATATCACCATTTTTCACTGACAAAGTACCAGGAGAGAAGGAGAGAAAGTGCTATTTGTTTAACATTATTTTTTTCCCTGGCTTTGCACTGTAGTGGTTATAACGAGCATGTCAGAATGACCGATTAAAAGCTTCCATCACCCCAAGACTCTTCCTCTCTTCCTCACAGCCTCTTGGTCTCCTCTTTCCTCACCCTTTCCATCTTTCTCAGTTTCCCCCTGTGCATGCTGTAAATAGAATCTGTCTCCATGATCAGCTGAGAAATTAAATGTTCCCACTCTGGCCTCAGTTTGCCTCTTGCTCTGCATAAATAATGGGATGTGCTCTCAATGGCTGCAGAGGCATCATAAGTCCTTTATATGATGCATCATATTCCAGGTGCCTTGTCATTATTTTTTCTGCAAGCTCCTGCGGCTCCTTCTGCCTTTTTAAAATTTAAGAACTATTAATAAGATTTTCTGCTAATTAGTTTTTTTTTTTTTGTACAATTTAACTTTTTATTTGAGATGAGGAGAAGTGATGAGACACGTTTTTCACACGTCGCACGCTCGCGGCAATTAACACTTTCTGAATGTGTGTTATTCACTGCCATGCCTGCAGCTCGGTGAGGCTGTGCTTTGGCGCAGCAGGCTGGGGAGCTAAATGCTACACCAGCAGGCCAATATGTTGATGTTTACCCTGGTCACAATCTTTGTTTGAGCATGTGAACATGTGGAAACGAGCGCTAAACACAGCCGAGAAGTGTTAGTTGCATTAAAATGGGTTCATCGCAACCTTTTTTTTTTTTCCTTAACTAAAACGAGAAGACGACGACGCACAGATGTTGTTATCACAACAAGATCTACAGCCTAGAATGCAGTTTAGAAAAAGAAATCCTTTTTTAAAACTATCTCTCCCTTTCAGGCTCTCTCATGCAGTCATGCACACACACACACACACACACACACACACACACACACACACATACATGCAAACAAACACCGCTGCCAGTGCTGTGGCGCTCAGTCCATCTCTCCTCTCAGTCCTTGAGCCTGACTGTTGCAATACTGCAGCGCATAAAGTTTGCAGTCTGGGAGCTGGGGGTTCCGTTGGTTCATTGCAGCTGTTTTGCATGTCAGTGATGTGGACTGGCTCTATTAACTACTGTGTTCAATAGGGGATGAGCAAGTTCAAAAGCCACCACACAATGCAAAGAGCTACCAAGCAGCACAAACAAGACAACATGAAGCCAAGAGCTCCCAACACTATGGAAAAACCCCCACTGAAACAAGTGCAGATAAAACGGATGCAGATGTGGACTTCTTCTTCTTTGGTGTTGTGGACAATGAAGAAACCATAAAGCAAAGTTGGTCGCTTCAGAAGAAAGTGAAACCTTGTTTGCTAACTTTGATGACCATAGCTATTTGATTTTTAATGAACAAGTAATGTTTTTCTGTCTCTTTATAGTAATATACTAGGTGGCGGGATACAGCAGTGCAGTTTCTATGGTTACCATGTGTAGCACGCCACCATTTCCCACAGAGTCTGCTTTTAAAACGACTGTTACGGCCACACATTTATTATGGGGAAGGACTGCGCTCATCAAACACCAACCTTTAGTCACCGCGCACAAAAACAAGAATAGCCATGACTTAGTAGTAGGGAATAAATTATAATTATATATTACTTCTGTATTGGTTTGAATAAGTCACTAAATATATCACAATACACTTTTTAGAAATAAGAAAAAGTCGCTAAATCTGTGTTTTCAACTAGAGTGTCTCTCAGTAGCACAGGCCTGCCAGCGCAGTGAAGCAGAACACATGGTAAATGGTAAATGAGTGTGTTAAAATAGATGAGAGAGGAGTATTGGGAGCAGAAAAGGAAGCTTATTGCCACAGGGCTTCATTTCCTTTCAAACTGTATGAATAAGAAAAAGGTAGCTATGGCACTGAGCTTCAGCCACTTAGGTAACAAGGGAGTCCTTGCAAATTGCCTCTTGGTAAATAAAAGATTCTTTTTTTATTCCTGCCTCTCAATTATAAATACCAGTACAGTATTTTTCTGCTCTCGTGCCACGCAGAAAGACTTGGTTTAATTTGTTCAGGTGCTGAGATCTTTAGCACTATGCCACTCGGATACAATAGAGGTAAATGGAATTTTGATTTTGGTGCTAAAGGCAGTGAAAAAATTGGGGGAAAAAAAAACTCAATAGCTAAATATCATCCACTGTAACATCATTTTCTATTGGTTTGACAGGCCATTTTCAGACATCCCAAGTGTGAAGTCCAAAAGGATTTTCCCATTACACATGACACATACTCCTGAATCATATGAATATTTTTAACTGGGTTAAAAGCAATAAATCAATAGTACATCCAAATACACTAATCTATTGTGTTTGTTTTTGGAGTAATTGGCTGATAAGTTTCCCAAGGCTAATTGGCCTTTGGTCCAATAAATCAGGATGACCCACAGGCACCGTGTAGTGAATCCACTTATTAACCAGGAAACAGTTCCTCAAAAAGCATCTCAGCGAATGAAACTGCTGGATTTCAAATGGACAAATGTTTAATCTTGTATTTAATTCACATTCACAGTTGAAATAATCACTTCCTGTTTACATTCAGTTTATTTCTTATTTGATTTATGTTATATTTCACTGTTATATTATAACTATATTATAGTCTTATATTATACCTGACTGTAACGCTGATGACTTGTAACCTAGGGGGATCATTTGGGGGGATCATAAAGGTTCTAGAGGCAAAAACAGGTTGATTTCTCAATTCAGTCCAAATGATATTTACACCTGTGTTGAAAAAAACAAAGCAAAAAATAAATAAATGAAAAAAACAGTGGAATGCACAGGCCTGTGAAACAAAACTTTTGGGGACATCATCTCACAAGGTGTATTTCATCCTGTTAAAGACAAAAGGAAATTAAAGAAACAATACATATTATTTTCAGGCTCTAATGGGTTGTTTCTCCTTAAAATCAGTGGTGGCTGAGGCTCATGGGTATTGTAGTATTCGGCCACAACTGCCACATCAAACTGACTGAAGAGGAGTAATTAAAAGTAATATGGAGCTACAGGAGTTTAAGAGCTTCCTGGAGAGTCCTATGTTCCTGCTGAGTACAATGGAGCATATGATGAAATAAAACATAAGAAATGGAACAGTTTTATTTAACCATCCCACCTCAGGCTTGTCAACATTAAGCTTATTCAGACATCGCACATGAAAGGAATGACTGTGTCGTAGGTAGACTTTTGACTCCAGACTGTATTTCTGTGATCACACTCAGGGGGAGTTCCCCTTTGATGTTTGTTTTCTTAACTGATATACTGGGAATGGGGGAAATACATACATAAAATATGCCATGGACTGGATAGATTACAAGTGCCCAGCCTCTGCTCTATCTTTAGAAGATTAAAGATAATCTTGACTTGAAAGCTTGAATTTTACATTTGACCCAAATATGTCTAACAGTGGTTTGTGGGAGGGCCTCAGGCATCGCTGGTATCACATGTGAAGGAGGTTATTCCAGCCCGGTGATGAACACACACAGGGTGGACAGGAAACAGAAAGAGTTTGGTGTATCGTAGCACTGATCTAGTTCGACTGTTTCGCTGACAAGTTGAACCTCTCACTTTGTGATACGTTAGTCTTCATATCACTCTTCAAACAGGTTTATTTTATCCGCCGTCAGAGCAGCTGATGATTGCGAATAGCTCGCAGTATAGCAGGAATGCTCGAGGTGGGAGATATCGACAACAAGTCTTAATTATTACCTTATCAAAGCTGTGTTAACACCCCAGGCTACAGTTGGAGAGATACTGCTTCACATCAGTACTCGGGGAGATGCCTCAGGAGTGGTGTTTTTTCTTTTGTTTTACATTGTATAGCACATCCAAACTGAGCAGAAGGGGAGTTTAGCAGGAAGGGAAATAGTCCTCACAGTCTCAGTTTCTAACAGGCAGGTGTTTTTACACCTTCTAAACATGCAACATGATCATACATCCCCAACTCTGGGAGCTGATGGTGCATGACTGATTTAAAGAGATTTAATCCATAAAGCTGGGTATAATGAAGTAACTCCATTTCAGAAAATAACTAAGATACCATTGCCTTCATTTGCTAATCCTTTGCGACATAAATTCATATTGGGAACTGTGTATAGTGTCAATATATATATAATGTTTAAACTGTCAGGCTGTTGTTGTGTAACAGCAACAGAAATTTCACAATGAAAATTGTTAATTGTTAATGAACAATTAAACTGCTTGAGGCAATAAATAAAAAACATATTTATAATGAATTTATGGCATCAAAACATCAATTAAAAAGGTCAAAATATACTTTGGCATAAAATCTTATAAACATGGGAGTGGATAACACTTTTGTTTTTGCTTTCTTAAAAAAAAAGAGAAAAAGAAAAAAAAACTTAAAATTTTTCTGTATGGTTTAAGCCCTTTGAGTTTCACTTTTACAAAATAGTAAATGTGCATTATGTTGCATAGATTATATCTACCTCTGAAACAAAAATTGAGGATTTCTTTAAATATGATAAAGAAATGAAAAGAGAATAATTTGTCAATATTTTTTTGACAAACAAAATAATCTAATCTTAAAAAGAAAATGTGAAGTGACCGTGCACTCTGATGCCATGTGTGGAACATGTCTTGTTCTGTGGAAAGCTGTCCCTGCAGCAGTGTTTTCTCCATATTCCATATTCTAGTGCGCTGCCTCGGTGGCCATTGCTCTCTGGTTTCACAGCCTCTACAGAAGCTGCTTAATGTATCACCCCGGCTAGAGCCTATTTATAATTTGGGGTGATTTTTCCTTTAAAGTCATTACGGCTCAGGACTATGCTGCGGGGCCGAGCTATTCCCAGCCTGCCGGTGTTGGCTTTGTGTTTAATGAGGCCTAAGGGTGTTACAATAAGATTAAATGTGGCCAGTCAGGGCACATACTCATGTCACATAAAAAAGAACAAGGGCCGTGGTGCGTGACATTTATGAGATAGTTGGCCGAGCAGTGAGTGTTTGGGGATGCTGTTTGTTGTTTGTTGCAGGTGTCTGCTGCTCACAGGGAATGAAATTGATAGTTGAGCCACTGATCATAAAATGAGCACGGTGTGTTGTAAGATAATTACATACAAGAACAGAAAGACAGCAGCAGGAGCAGCACAGACCGCACGTTCATAAAGGCTAACAGTACACATATTATGTGGTCAGAGATCAGTGTTTTTCATGAATCTCAATCTGTCATTCTCGTCAAAACATATAATTATACTTATTTACAAGCACTTAGTCCATTTTATTTCAAGAATATATACCTTTACCTGAAAATACATAGAAATGACCTCGAACACATAATTTGTCATTTGAACGTAATTACTATAATTACAACATTCAGTATACTTAGAATGGTTTTGGAGCACGTGAGAAAGCAATTATCTGAGCCCATACCATACCATACCATACCTTATTATTATTATTATTATTATTATTATTATTATTATTATTATTATTATTATTATTAGTATT
>JAOWBC010000002.1:4756305-4766852 GCA_028566105.1 Hypoplectrus providencianus
AAGCTGGCTAATGAGGAGCAGGCACTGGACATGTATCTCAACAGTGCAGCAGTGTGTGTGTGTGTGTGTGTGTGTGTATGTGTACATGTGTGAAAGCTGTTGTCCAGTGGAAGACTGGGTGGATGCTTCAGCAGTGCTCCCCCCTCACGGTGCCTCACATATGGCACATATGGAGTTTTATTGTCACACATTGTACGGCCGGTGTTGTCGTCATATACAGTATACATTACAAAGCAGGCGCAGTGTGAAATACAGCACTGGCATCTGCAGTAAATCTAGCAGTTTGCTTTAAAGTTGCGTTAATCAATTGTTATTGTGACATTCCGGGTCTTAATCATAAAAAACAACACTGATAATATTTCTTACATGTCAAATTGATTAACAAACACTTAATCAGAGAGCGACACAGGCAAAAACAAGAACAGTTTAACTGCAGGCATAGACGTCTGCTTATAAAAATGTAATTTCATATGACAGCACTTATTGTTGATAAATGAAGACATATTATAAGAAGTGGAAGAGACCTTAGTTGGCTGATTAACCTAAGTTTTTGTTTAGCCGTATGCTTACTTTAATGGGGACAAACCAGTTTAATTAAGGGCAAAGTTTTCGATTGTCACTTTAACTCTCAGCCACATAGCTCCAGGAGGTGGACACAGTGGCTTCTCAGCCCGTTAAACCTCCATTAGAGTCTTAATAGTCAAGTTTTGAGCTTAACCATCATCATGAAGTAAATGTTGACCAGCTAATGTAATGACTTTAGAAGGACAACAACATCAGCGTTTGGATTGGCTCCCTAGAAGCCTCCCATTCACTCTGCAGTTCCCTTTAGCACCGGTGATATCTCCTGGGACAATGAAGGCAAACCAGGCAGTTAGTGGTACCAGAGTTACTAATGGCACGGTCAGAGAGGAAAGATGTCATAAGCATCTTCTTTTCACAGTGTTCCTGTGTTATTGGCACCTCTTTGAAAAGTATAATGTGTTCTAGTCGTCTTCCATCAATCATGCTGCCACTTGGAAACGCTCTGCTGGATAAGTGTCAAAGATGCCTTTTCCCACTTTAAGTCACTTTCTCCTTTTTTGTAATGCTAAGGATCCATACAGCATTCGCCTCTGGCAGGACTCCCCATTTGCAATTTTATTTTAAAGAACCATGTTTCAGTGAAAATTCAAAAAGGCTGGCTATAAATGGTTCTTGGGGGTTCTTGGTTGAAACCCCATCATGGGCATACACAAACCACAGGAACGCTCAGCTGTAAGAGCAGCAGGGTTAAAACTCATTGTATTGAAAAAGTGGTTTGAAACAAAAAAGCTTGATTGGAAAATGTTCCAGACCACATCTGGAATGATCAACAAATAGGGTTCAAGAAAAGGGACTTCTTTCCACCAGAGAGGCTGTCCAAGTTGGGTCACCCTTTTGTAAGAGGGATATCCAGGTGGTGTTCTATGGTTGTCTATAGTTGATCATTTGGCAGAATACAGCCTGAAAGCCATTTCAGTTGCTGAAAGTACATTTTCTAATGTTAGTTTTGTTTTAAATGACAATTTGGGCTTATTGTTAAAAGTGGCATTGTAATAATCAGAGGACAGACGAATAACGTCTTAAACACATAAGTGTGATTATCAGATTTTTTTCAGTGTAGCAGTAACACTGGTTTAAGTCTAGGCAGATGCTGTGGGGCTGATTGAACCATTTGTTCATTCACCCTGCTGCAGTAGTAGCCTAATGCCCAGACAGCATGTGTTACGCAGTTTAATAACAGATGTGTCTCATATTGCACCAACAGAAAATCCATAAGAAGGCGTACAGAGGCAGTCATAAACAACATCTGAACAGCATATATTTAAAAGCATGTATCAAAGTTTACCCAACAATCCTGGCGCCCCATGGGGATTGAGACCCCGCTTTGAAAAACAGTGATCTATACCATGTGTTAAGAAAAGTCAAATTCATGTTGTAGTTTAGAGATTGTTATTATTTATCCAGTAAAGTCGGAGTATGCTATGTAGTACAGTAACAGAGATTCCTAACTGCATCCAGATACAGTGGTGATGAGGCCCCGTTGAGACTCCTGGTGGCAGAAAAGAGAGCAGAAAGTTGGATTCCATAAGGTAGAAGGAAGCCTGCTTTCTGCTGAAACCAAACGGAGGAAAAGCAGGGAACTTCTGCTTCTGTTGTTGCTTAAAGTGATGTCCAAATGAAGCTTCACAAGTCATAAGTGTTTTTTTGTTCGCACAATGATTCACAGTTACTTTGGCTATGTATGGGCTCGAAAATAATCTATGAAGATTAATTTGCACGTAACTGTTTGCCGTCTTTGTTAATTTGTTGGTGCTGCACAATTAGCATGCAGTCAGTTTATCACACATTCACTGCTGAAATCAGCTGCCTGCTGTGGCTGTAAATGAGCGTGATGACAGAGTAGTAAGCTGGTCAGAAACTGAACAAAGAGGCACACCTGAGCAGGGAGAGCTGTTGTGGAGCTGAGAGCACTGCAGAGTTATAATTCTCTGATTGGGATCTCTCCTCCAGCAATCAGCCTGTGTTACTATAAAAAAAAATGCTGGTGAAAACAGTTTTAGCTCATGCCCTCTCTGCAGTCATGGTGAAGCTTAGCAGAAATGGCGGGTAGCAGGCGTTCGAGAGCGCCACAGCCAGCAAACACTGTTGCTTCATGTGCTCTCCGCCAGAATGAAAGCACACACGAATGTCCACGCACACACAGCCTAACACCAAAAGGTCAGAGAGGTTTTGTTTTCATCTTGAGTGATGTCAATGCTCTGTCACCCTGAGCCATTTTGAAAGTGGTGCGATACTGAGCTTCTCTGTTTTAGTGACACTTTGGTCCCGAAAGAGCCCTCAGGCTCTCAGGCTGAAAATGTATCTCTCTGTATTCAACCTACAGCTTGCCAGGACAGTTCTGTCTGGAGGCACTTAGGGGGCAGAGTAGGGGACATCTCTCTTTCTTTTATTTTCTCTCTGTCTTTCTCTAGTTTTATATTTTCCCTTCCAACCACAGAGAAAAGCACCACTTGTATGAATTCATCTTTGTAGCAGAATTCAGGATGAAGCCTTGTCATGTGAATGTCAAGTGGCAAAAAAAACGAAAAAAAGAATGGGAGACAAGTGGCTCAGTAATAGATTTTTCTTTTTTCAGAGGAACTTTGTCATGGACTCTGCATGAGAACTGTGCAGAGGCGAAAACAGTACGAGCCTATTGAGTTTTATGGGTAAGAGGTGTCGAAAGGCACATGAAGGGCTTTATGATAAAATAGAGGAGCAATACCTACAACCTGACAATTTTACATGGGTCTTTTGAATGGGGGATGTCACTTAAGTCATTCTCCCTTTACAAAGCAGCTACAGTATGATTATGTATTGATCCTACAGCATGCATCAGAGCTCATTGGACTGATAATGTGTTGTGTTTATTAGAGATCTCAGATACAGTCAGAACTTTGCCCCCTGACAGTCACAGTCACTCCATCATCCCATTATTTGGTTATGTAATCTAAACACTAAATTTGCACTGCCATGTGACGTAGGTGGTTTAAAGGGCATGTGGAAGCTGTGAGTTACATGCTCTGCAGCATTCAGTCTCAAATTTGAACACGCTGGCATTCTCAGGAGTACTTCATTTGCTTGCATATGTCAGAGAAATACTGCTTATTTGAGCAGCTTGTGTGTGGTGTAACAAGAAAATAGACAAGCAAACAATTGTGTGAGAATCTTAAAACATAATCCTTCTAATTTCAGTCCTATTTAGTTTGGTGACGCCACTGGTTACTGGTGGTTAAAGCACATGTGTTTTAAATCTGTTTACCAACATCTCAAGCCATTTCTTTCTCTGAATGGAAATTTGAACAATCAAGAACAGAGCTTTCATTCACTGAAAAAAAAATCTAACAATTTTCTTATGAATAGAATGAGCAGGAAAAAAAACTTCAGGTTTTTTATTTCCAGTAATGTTTTGATAAGGAACCACCATCTGGGTAAATATGAACCCTAACCCTTTTAGTTAGGTTTCTATCAATCTATAAATAAGCACAGAATGGCGTCAGAATATGTGCAGTATTTGCTTTAAATATGTGGGCTAATATCTTGGCAATTTATCAGATTTTATAGCCTGAACAGGCCCATTATAATCCTCATGATCTAAGACACCTTTGCTTCTGGCATTAAAATGAATTTTGGTTGATTAGATATGAATATGGTAGAGCTTGACCACATAAAAAATCTACAGGAGAAAAGCCTGGATGTTGTGTTGGAGTGCACTGTATGGCTCAGAGGAGAACAATATGTCCATGCTGCAACAAAAGCCAACAGTCCCTTAAAAAATGATGCTGGAACACTGTTGCTGCTGAGGGGAGAGCTATTGACGGTGAAACTTTAAAACATCCCAAAAGGAAAAAATGGCTGACCATAGCAACATGTTGAGCTTTGAAAATAACAGTTTGTCCAGTAAACACATTTTAGTCGATCGATACCAGCCAGAACAGTGATAAATATAACAATAACAGGTGATAAATACATTGCATGGCTTTTGGGTGCTTTAGACTAAAAGCTACCCCGTGGTTCATCTAATGCATATATCCAATGGACTCATTGTGTGGGTAGGAAAGTTCAGTTTGCATTAATTGGCTACTGTCATAACAGCTCAGATACAGCTGTAGAGTGCTACCAGTAAAGAGAAAGACTTTTATTAAAATTAAAGTAACATTGAAAAGCATTTATAACTTCCAGTGAATGTCTTATGAGTGAATGGGGGAGTCCCCCATTAACAGAAAAAGCTGCTATGCAGAGAGGAAATGACCATGAATATTATTAAACAATATTCCTAGAAAATATTCAAATTCTAAAGAATCTAACTTTAAAGCATAGTCTTGTTTCGTAGTCTTGGCTGTCACGTGGGAGCAGATCAACCAGCACAAACCATGACATGGCCCCATTTTATATCGAGTGTGGACTCACCACCTACCCAGGCTTTTGGCATGTGCTGGTGGCCAAAACAAGTATACTCTATCCTATTTGTCCTTCCTATTTTCCTGATGAGGGAATTACCTGGTAATTATTTTTATTCCTCCCAAAGTCACGGTGAGATGTGTGATGGCTCAGTGACCTCAATTATCCTGACCAGTGATGTCCTGTTAGACTGCTCCTTCATTGTCCATATCTATTGATTGTGGGACCACATTGGAATACACGACAGCTAATTGGACTCGAGAGAGTTTTATTTTTCGTTTGTTGATGTCATCTAAGCCTGTTCCCTTTCCTAATTGGCTTTGTTTTCATCATCTGTCTGTATTGATTCCAAAGTCACACTGACATGACTGGTGGCTTGTTTATTGGGGACTGAAATTTCTATAGGTTGCTGATAGAATTTGAGCACCTCTCCCTTCTGTGATCATCTGTCTACTTATTGATTTTGACATAATCAGGCCATCTTAAATTCAGCTATTCAGTGAAACCCCAGCAAAACAAAATAATAAAGCACTCTTCCTCTTGTAATTAAACTTTAAAATCATTTACCAGCTCTCTAAACACTGAAATGCAATACAATAAAATTAAAAATCCATTCTTATCACAGCACATTCCCTCTGCTATCCACTATCATGTGTAATTAGCAACTTGACTTGTTAACTGTATTTTAAACACACACCAGTGCTCATGAGGTTGCCAGAGCCAGTAAACACAGACGTCAATTTCATGGATTGGAAAGTGTTCAGCTTCTACAAGGGGCCACTGGAAAGTGTCCTCCATTCCACGCATGGGTTGTTTTAAAACCAAACCGCAACCCACATTTCCTTTGATCGAAGTGGTACGCTAATCAGTACAAAGACCCCATTTGCAGGGTAAATGCATCAACAAAGGACTCAAGAAAGATAGATACAGTTTCAGTCCACCATGCATGTGCAATCTCTAATCTATCTATCTACCTATCCATGATATTTATCTGTGTGTTGTGCTGGTTTATATTATTCATAGCTTGCTGTTATCAATCGACGGGACCTGCTTAAGTACAGCAGCATTCTTCTGGCAATTATGGCACTTACCAAACAGCTTCTGGTCCATTACAAACATCCCCCAGACTGAAGTGGGGCAGACCCTGATTTGCATGTGGCCTGCAAGAACTGAGACAGATTGTATTCAGATTGGTGATCAGCAGAGAACAATCAATTATCTGGTTTAATGCAAATAACAGTCTATTAAATAGATGTGGATTTTTTTTAACCAACGCCTTTTAAATGACAAGTATAAATGGGGCCACATTCGACACCACCACTTTTAAATCAACATTGTTCGGTGCAGTCTGACAAAGGTTCTGCTCCATCTGTCTCTTTGAATATCATACATATGTGCAGGCAGATGCAGAGCCATTAAGACATCATCACCTGTAATTACAACATAACAGACAATTATTAAGAAAAACAAAAGCATTAACCTCTGCACATAATGGATGCAATGCACTGCATAACACTGTCTGAAACAAAGATAGAGAAAGGTGCCTTTTATATGCTTGCTGTCAGTAGGTCACCCTACTCAAAATAGTAAACAGAGAGTAGGTGGAGTTATGCTCCCTTTAGTGCTATATTACAAACCATACTCTGCCTCTACGAGATGCAATGTCAGCAACACTGTTTATTGTGTGCCACATGCTTAACCAGGCACAGTTACCCAGAGGTTGTAGTTCAATTGCAGATGAAATGCACTGCTTGGCACAAATAGTCCAACTCGTTGGAGGAAAAGGACCCACTTACACTAAGCCAACGGACACCCAAGCCAAGTGTCTAAGGGCTCATCAAGTGTGGATAATGGGATGGAAGCAAGATCAGTCGAGGCCGATGTGCAAACACCTTATTGACAGTCAACACAGAACTGAAGAGGCTAGGAGGACAGTGAGACACAGAAATAGAATTCAACTGGAACACTGATGTAAAAACTGTGTGTATGAATGTTATAAAATACATTAAAAGCCTGTCAAAACACAGAAAGAAGCAACTTAGAAAGTGTACTTCTTCCACTTCCATGTCATTGTTGTCCAAATTATTTCACACTGAATTGAAAAGTTGCTCTGATCATTTGGATGTACAAAAGAGCCAAAAAGATGGCAGTCTGTTTTCAAAGAAAGAGTTGAAAGCACAATTAATTACAGTGCCTTCAAATGGCTCATGAAGTTTGATATAGCTTCATTTGAACATCACTGATTTTAACTCAGTCCATAACATCACGCTAGGTTTTGTTGTGCCCAGGCCTAACCATGTCTTGACTACAGTACTGTTATACCATGAATTATTTTTTTTTTCACTCAGATGTTAAGGGTAAAAGATGACAGAGGTAGCCTAATGTGAAATACTAAATAACGGCAGTGCATCATCATTGATTTTCAGACACTTTGAGTCATACAAAGTCACACATTATGATTTAGAAGGAAAACCAGGAATTGACCTGTTGGACAAATGGTCTCTTGGTCCAATAGGAAACTTCTTCAGGCCTGTTGAAACAATAGGAGTACATGAAATCACAAGAAATCCACCATAACCACTACAGTAGGTAGTGGTTGTAGTAGTGCACTCCATAGTATTGCACTTACAAACACAATTGATGTTCCCATCCTCTACAAAGTAGAGTCACTGTGGGTGAAACAGATCTGTTTGGACTGAAAGCGTGGGATTTGAATGTGGTTCACAGCTTGTACTGTAGATGACCATCAGTGTAGGGGGTACAAAGAAGAGAGGGTGTTATATTAAACGGTAGGTATTGATATTCATCTCACTCTTGTGCACTCAGTCCCCCCACTCCCGCTTGATTTGCATTAACATCATTTAAAATGGAGGGAGAGGGAACCTTCAGCAGAGTAAGTTGCACTCGACTACATGATCACTGTGACTTAACCTGCACTGTTTCTCTTCTCAGGCGTGAAGGGCACAAGGATCTGAGTGTATTAAAACAGTGGATGGCGGGAATAAAGGCAGTCAATGTGCAATGGAACTCCTGGCTCGAAAATGAACTACCCAGACAGTTTAAGCTTTCGGGTTCTCTGATGAGATATGACACAGGGCCGCTTATTCTCCAGAGGTGCCCTTGCCCCTCACCTTTAGAGTGCTGGAAACAGCAGTCAGTGTACACATTGTGTGAGGCTTTTATTCCTCAACATGTAGTTTTGAGAGCTGAGAAATATTTAGCCATCTATTCATCTGTATTTTTGGATAACGTTTTGAAAGGGGAGGCTGCAAATTAACACAAAGTTATATCAGCTGGTCATATTTAGTTTGATATCCTAACTGTTCAAAGGCATTTATCTATCCATTCTCCTTAACCGCTTATCCCAACTCTTGACTAACATTGGTTGAGAGGCGGGGTAGACATTGGACAGGTTGCGAGACTATCACAGGACAGAAAGAGACAGACAACCATTCATCCTCCTATTCACACCCAAGGACAATTTAGAGTCAATTCAGAGAGTTATTATAAGCTGCATGCATTTGCACTATGGAAAGAAGCTGGAGATCCCAGACATGACAGGAGGTGAACATGCAAACGCCACACACATGCAAGCTGGATTTGAACCGGCGACCCCCTTCCTTTGAGACAAAAGTGCTAACTAATACACCAACATGTAGCTCCAGTGCACTCAATGCATAACAGCAAACAGGCAGGATAGGCATCCTCTACGCTCACATGGCCAATACAACATAGCATGTATGTTCTATTTAGCAAGCCCTCAAAACAAGAGCAGCTCTGTTAGTTAGTACAGAGTTAGCATTGAATAGAGAGACCCTATGGCCTTTGTTAAACACTGGAGCTTCAAATTGTTACCTACTAAAAATCAAATATCATCATGCAAGCTGTCAGCCTCAACATGATGTCTTACATTTGACCAAGCGTATAGTTTATGGGAGAAATGTCCACTTGTGAAATGAATTCCACGCTCAGTAATTATCAGCTACGCATCTGTCATCCTTGATTTGCATAATACTTGATAGAAGCACAGCAATTACTTTGAAATAACTGTAAACAAGCTCTTTTCTGTTCTCTGAAGAGAGAAAAAACAACTCCTCTGCACCTGCTTGTGAAATATATAATTTTAAAAGCAAGCGCAAGCAAAGATGTCATGTTTCCAACATCTTAAATACAGTAAGAGCTTCCATGTGAAAATAATCAATCGCACAATGTGACAGGGTAATGAGGTAGAAAGTATATTCATACAGTATGCAAACCATGTGTCTGTCTAATCAGCATCTAATTTATTCAACAAGTTGTCATTCGCAGATGGCTTATTCAAGGAGAATGAAGGGAGAATGGACCTTCCAAAACAGTGTATTAGCATTTCACTGCCAGCCCAAACTCTGACATGGGAAGTGTCAAATCCAATTTTAGTCTCATCTCATGAAGCTTAAATAACCACTTAGACTTTAGATTGGTGGGGACAGTTTTGTGAATATCGGAATTTCATCAATATTATACACCTACGTACCCACAGCTGCTTCCTATCCATAACAAATCTCAAGCCAGGAAATGGCAGTTCAGTCCCTCTTACATTATTTCTAGTGACTGGATTAACAGGGTTCCTGAATGCATGCTAAAAAAAGAGAGCTTCTGAGTGACATTTTTTTAATATTTATATTACACACAACTCGTTTCACTTTTTATTAGGATAAGGGAATGAATTTGATGCTTAGAGATTATTAAAATGTTTTGGATATAAAATAAGGAAAACAACCCTTCCATTTTTGTCCAGACTTAAATGTACTACTGACTTTTTACCAGTATTATACCTGAAGCCAATGTGAAGGATTTTTTTTATCATATGTTTAAAGACCAGGTCACTTTAGCCCATGCACTGAAAAAATACATTTTCAAAAAACGACGCAACACGTTGTTTCAAAATCACTGGCTCAAAAAAAGAGCTTGCTGTGAGCAAGTCTGTGTACAAACTATTTTCCCTGTCATGTACTGTGCAACTTTATGTAACACAGCATGGTGGGTGCGTTTGTTTGGTTGGTGCTATGAATCAGGAATAAACAAACATAGACCATACATGTGCTCATACTGTCCCCCCAAATGCCTAGAAAATTTTAAAATATAAATTAGGAATCCCAGCTATTGTTAAGTACTCACTGGATGCTTTATTATGTTCACCAGTTCAACTGCTCGTTAACACAAATATCTGCTCAGCCGGTCACATGGCTGCAACTTCATGACTGTAGTCATGGAGACATGGTGATGATTAACTGAGCATCAGAGTGGGCAAGAAAGGAGATTTAAGTGACTTTTAACATGGCATGGCTGTTGGTCTGAGTATTTCACAAACTGCTGGTCTTCCCCACACAGCCATCTCTAGGGTTTACCGAGAATGGTCTGAAAAAGAAAAATATCCAGTGAGCCTTGATGCCTTGTTGATGGCAGAGGTCAGAGGAGAATGTCCAGACTGGTTCAACAGTAACTCAAATTACCACTTGTTACAACCAATGTTCCCTCTAATTTTTCATGTGTCTGAGCATATGCACAAACTCCCTGAGCATTCCTTGGACCACTGTGAGCAA
>JAOWBC010000002.1:4769806-4780401 GCA_028566105.1 Hypoplectrus providencianus
TTTCATTTTAAGTTCAAGGGATTGGTTTAGGAAGGTGTCTTAAAACCTCTTAGGTCACTCCTTGTCCTTGTGTGAGAGATGTCGCCGTATCAAAGCAGCACATTGTCTGGGGATCTCACTCATCCTCACAGGGGTGATAAGTCAGCAGTGACCACTCCTGCGCTCCAAATTTATCAGCCTGGCCCCGCATGAAGCCATAACTCATGCTGCTTCTTCATTACCTTGGATCCTGTGTGCCTGGACCAGCTTTGTTCTACAGTGGAAGGCGTCCATTAATCCCACACTGCAATAATCTCCGCTATCTTAATGATGCCACCAAGAAAGACAGAGACAGAGGAGTAGGTGAAGACAATAGTTTTTGTTCTCTTAAAGCATGATGAACCTTTGGAAGCACTTCATCTTGTTATCTCACTTACAGCTTCCAATCAAGCGTTGGTCGTGGCAACAGACCAGCATGGAGTCAGTGGGTGAAGCTCCACTATGAGGCTGGGGCTTAAATGATTCTGTTGAAAAGCATTTTTTTTCCTTTTATTATTCTCAGGTAAGCTGCTGACTCCAATAGTCAAGGGGCTTAATAATGGTGGAAACAGTTTAAACTTAAGAGTAGAACAACTTTTTCGGCTGTAACTGTGAAGGACTCATACAGTAAGTAATCATAATTGCCAGCAGTGTTATTAACAAAGGTCACATTAGTTGGGATGGCATTTAGCAGCATATGTTGCATATAGAGGTCTGAAAATTGGCCCTGGTGGACTTTTAAAGCCCATGACACTCCAGGTGCATCTGTTAAAAATGGGAAAATGTTTCATTTTAAATGGGGAAGAGTCTGTAAGTCATGCTGGACTCCAGTGTTATAGATGAACAATGGTCACAAGGTTGAAGTAATTAGAATAATTAATATTTTTATTCAAATCACATTAGCTCTCTTACCCCTACCAACTATTTTTTCAGCCGAACCTAAAAATTTCTCCACCTCCCAAAAAGTTGGGACATTCTCCAAATCATAAATAAAACAGAAATGCAAATAAAGCACTTCTCAATACCCATTGCTCTGTGAACTGACAACAAAGTTTCCTCCCAACAGAGGCTTCACGCAGCTCTGATTTGATTACACACTGAGATAAACAAAGCATTAAAGTCCTCCCGCTGACACATTTTAAAGTATGTAAAAATACTCAAACTTGTTAACATGGTTTAACATGGTTTTCCCACATACAAATTTAAGAAAAAAAAAACAAAACTTTTTGCTGCTTACAAGAAGTGGCGCTTTGCAGTAAGCTGTGCAATACTTTAACCATAAATGTTTGAGCCTATGCTGGGTGGACGGGAGACAAAAGAGCCAGGACCATAGATATGGAAGAGGAAAATAAGATTTGGGTTTTTTCAAACACAGCAGTCCACATTTTGGGGCTTTATAAGCCTTTGGACAACTCTCACAGGGTTAAAGAGGGCCCCACCTCCCACAATGTGATGTATGATACCCTGGCTGTTTTTTAGACTGTCCCAGCAGTTCATGGTGTAAATGGTGCTGACTGCTTTCATGCTCTTTAGCAATGCAAAGAAATCATAATTGCAAGTTATTAACACTGTTAAAAATTTAATAGGAGTGATGTTTAATAAAATGGTAATTTGACCTCAAATGTCAACGTTTTATTCTTACAGTTGTTTTTACTTACAGAATAAGTGACATATGACTTAATACCTACGACTTAACCCTAATTACCTCCTCCAGGAAGTACTTAGACATGTTGTAAGTATGACCTATGCTACCTGGACGGGCTTCCTGTTCATCCTTTGTGCTTGAATAAAGTTATTCTGACTGACAGGAGTATGTTGCCAAGCCAACCAAAGTGAGACCTGCCTCAGCTCTCTCAAGAGGAAAAGATAAGCTTTTACTCAGCTCAGCCTATTCCATTTTGTATTTCATTTCTGTAGCATGGAAATAGGTAGAATCAGTCAATCACTTTCATTTCAGATAATTGGATTTTCTGGAAATGGATTTTCTGCAATAAACTCTGCTTAAAATAAAATACAAATCTGGAAGAATTTTGTTTGCTATTTAATTCATTCTAAAGTGATAACAGTAGCAATGCATTGGCAGAACTATGTGGGAGTAAAATAGAGGGGAATTAATAAATTGATGGGTAAAACATTTGTTCAATGGGTTGACGTCAGCTCACTCCGGCTCTACACTGATGATTCCAACAGACTCTGATTTAATAATTGACCATTTTGTAATTGGACTATTGAAGGCTGAGAGAGACTTGCTATTTCAGGCATTATCTCCCCCAAGGCCATGCAAGCTTTCGATGCTTCACGTGTCTCCAGTGCAAACCTCCCCAGCTCCCTTTCTTGCACAGCATGCCTCCTCCGTATGCCGCCTATTCTGCTGTACCAACCAAGCCTGATATCCTACAAAGTTAAACACAGAGAAAGGTCAGGGAGGTATTGACAGAGCTCTGCTTAGAACGGTGACATTTGAGGCCAAGAGCGTGTGTTTTATTAAGTGTTCGATATCTCCCGGACGTAACACGGGGGGGATGGGGGGGGCTGTATTCGGATGAGTGTTACATATTGAAGGTGGCGGTGTCAGCTAATTTGCTAGAGGAGATCAACGCGTGACAGGACGCGCATGGCTGACCTTAGGATTACTGGGCAGAGATGAGGTTTGGTTGCTGAACAGATTGTTGCCTCATAAAGCAGCATGTCATAAAGACGATCCCCCTCCCAGACTCTGTGCCAACATTGTGACCTTTTGAGACCGCTTTCAACAAATGCTTTGTGAGTGTAATGTAAGGTGGACATTCTGTTACACTGAAATTTGTTATCACATACTACTCAGAGTGCAATCTCCTCAGAAGTGTATTATGTATCTTTTTTTTTTACCTCACATGTATCAATTCATTTATTTTCTGTCATGATACATTTATAAAATACCATTGTCACATAATAAATAGTCTTATCTTTCCCAAATCTACTCTGCATCGTCTCCGCTTGTGTCTCCTCTCTGCTGGGCTGTTGCTCTCTGTGCCTCTGCTGAGCATGTAATCTCTCTCGGGAAGACTACCCTGGGACTCTCCATTGTAATAGACCAATTATAGATGGGAAAAAGCACTATGCAATATT
This sequence comes from Hypoplectrus providencianus, assembly GCA_028566105.1. NCBI lineage: Eukaryota > Metazoa > Chordata > Actinopteri > Perciformes > Serranidae > Hypoplectrus > Hypoplectrus providencianus. The sequence continues at coordinate 4,772,933 of JAOWBC010000002.1, forward strand.
TCAGGACAAAGCCAGACTTATTGTTTGTCCAGTTGTCACCACTACATTTAGTAAATCATGCATGTCCCCATTCAGTATGTGGCCAACAATTACAAATTACATCGATAATGCTCACATATATTAGCTGCAGAAGCTTAGCACCATATAAAGCAAAATGTCAGATACACACAATTCAGTTTTATTTTGTTGAATCAAACCTTGTGGGAGTTAAAAATATTTCTATAAAACATGCATACAGTATAGTATTTACTATACACAGATGTTGTAATTGCAATAACAACAGCGTAGAGACATTTCTCACGGCGACAACACGTTAATTTATTAATTCCCAAAAACTCAAACTCAAGGTGGCCCCTTTTTCACAGAATGACACACTAGATTAACATATCTTGCCAAATACCAAGATCATGAAATTCCGTACAACACAGAGAACCACAAGCATGTGTACTCTAACCCTCTTTAAGAAGTGTGGATTATTTTGAATGCATATTGTAAGATTACTTAAGCTCCACATGCAGCATTCTTCTGTTTGCCATATTAGATTCTGAGAAATCCAAAGAGGGTGAGAGAATACTTGTGATTCTATTCATATAAAATCCTTATCGAACATGAAATTCACTTGGGCATTCAAACTGGTTAAATAAGCTCTGATTCTTAAGTTTTCTTTTACAATAAATTGTGATCAGATAAATATAAACCTCCAAATGTAGAAGTTTAGAGCTGACAGTTTGATAAGTTATTTTTATAGGACTTCGGCTAAATGATCAAATCAAGTTTACCAATTGTGTGACCATATCTGTTGAATGAGTTCAAGTAGGTGTGAATTACTTTTCACAGTGAATGTTAATATTCCAATCATTTATCTGCTTTGACCACAAGAAAGAAATATACTTCTTTCAGAAGGTGAAGAAATAACGTGCTTAATTCATCTGCTCTCTGCTGTACAGTTTGTGCTCATCGCCTGCAAAGAAGGTCATGGAGAAAGTGGCATTAAGAATATAAATTTCAATTACCACTGGCTTTATACCATCAAATAAATGAAACTGCCAAATGAATTTTTGCCCATACCAACACCATAATAGCCTTTTGTTTTTAGCATTTTACAGAGACTGGGGAAAGCTTCTGAATGCCACTATGATCCACAGACCCACTGATTTTTTTTTTTTTTTAATCATAATAAATTCTTCATTCCCACACACTCTTCATGACTAATAATGGACTCGTGTGTTATACAGTGAAATTACAAGCTTGGAATACATTGGGTTGATTATCTGCAGGGGCTCAGAAAGGATATTACATTTCCTATGTTGAGTTCTGCCGGCATCCGCATTAAACCCACAACAGAGCACAGTGTGCTATGGCAATAACATAATGTGAAAATCTCTAAACCAAGGGGCATCCAAGGGATTTGGTATTTCACAAATGCAGAAGTGATTTGTGAACAAAATGAGCGACCCCATATTGCAGCCGCTTCAACTATAGGCTTAAACAACAGGTGCTTTTATTCCCTTATTTCAGAAAAAGGAGCAGCCTCTTCCTGGCAAATGGAAGCCTTGCAGGCAAACACGACTACTGTAAGTGATCACATATGCAGAAGAAACCTCCCGCATTGTTGTCTCAATTGTTTGTGACTGAGAAGCCAACAGTAGAGAGCTTTAACACACTGCACAATGCCATTGTGAAAAAGTATCATGGATGCCAGGAAAAAGAAAAAAAGAACAACAGATGCTGATGCAATTCAATTTGATTATTCATTTTCAAACAATGCTGCTCTTTCTCTTAAAACTCACTTTACCTCCGTATTGTTTAGTTTTATATTATGAAATGTAAATGAAATTAAAGCTGCACGCATGGCTGAACAAGTCCTCTCACCTTCAAGCATGTTGGCGTGTCTGTGGGGCTCAGCTGACGCAGCCAGGCATTTCAGTTTTCATGGGTTTGTCATGTTTAGCAGCATTCTCTGTGACTAGAGGTGCCAATGTTGTCTCATGGCTTGGAGCATGACATAACAGGATAGAGAAAAAGTTGCTTCCATTAGAACATGGGGACATTCTGTGATGTGTTCAGCTCTGGACTTTCATCTCACATGAGCAGACTAGACAATGTATGCTCAAGCTAGAACAATGTGCTATTTATGGCAACTACTCAAAATTCAGAGTGATGCCCACACCTTAATAAGAAAAAAAATGGTAAAGTTTGAGGTCAAACTGGTTAAATCCAGTGGAGGAGTTTGTTAAAGTACAGCGCCTTGAAATTTCCCTCAATTTACTTCAAGACGGCAAACTTCCTGTTAGTTGTGTGGGTCCATTAGGCTTTTTGGTGTGTCTCCACATCTTACATGGGCCTACCCAATTTGATTATCTCCTTTATGTATCATTATTGATATGTTAAGGTGTTCAGGTCTGGATTGCATCAAACACGAGAAATTTTGGACAGAATATATAGTGCATGCCCAAGTTACTGCAACTTCCTGTTTTATGGGGAAAAACACCACTGCACCTCCATGGCATGCCTATATACTTTTATAAAAAAAAGAAAACCATGAACAAATGTAAATCAAAGAGATCTTTGTTAAAGTACAGATCCAGGAAATGGCAACAGCAAAACAAAAAGTCAGCCAGGTTTTTAAGACCTTTTCACCAGACCTCTGGGGTGGATTGGATATAAATTGTTGTTAAAGTGATTCCAAATTGTGTGTGTCATAACTGTGTTCATAACTGAAGCGTGACTGCAAGGAAGCTAACCCTCTGTGAACAACCAGCTGTATTTGTTAAATGTAACTCAGAAGAAAGGCATGTGAAAATGTTTTACTTGTTACCTATTTCTTCTCTTCCTCTGATCAAGGTCAGTAAAAAATGAGACACATTACTTAAGTTCTTCAATTTAAAGAAAAAGCACAGTAAACATCACATGTAACTGTAGGATGGTGAAAAACTCAATGAAGAAATAGCTTTTGTATACAACTGATACTTTCCTGAGATACCTTGAATGTTGAAGAGAAAAACCTTTACGAGGAACAAAAAGATGAACCTTAAAGTTGCATCTTAGAAAGAATGTTGGCAGAAATATGGTTTAATTATCCATCTAGCAGAAATGTTTGAGGTATTTGTTCCAAATACAGAACACAAAAAGATTTCCTACCAGTTAAAAATTGGGTTTATTTAAATAATGTTTTCACATATAAGCTGCAGAATTAATGTAAAGTGAGGCCTTCATTGGTGTCGCCTTCTGTCTATATTTCCTTTTGTGGTACAACAATGCCTTTGATGCTGAAAGAAGACAGACATTATCTGTATAACAGACAAGGTCACTTGTGCTGAAACACCGGCCATGTAAGTTCTTGAAAAAAAAACAAAAAAAAAAAACAGTCCTATTGTTTTTCCTTGAGGGGACAGTCCACCTTAAGAAGGGACATGCAGCTGTTTTTATCTGGCTCTTCTTTCTTCCCATCTCGATCCTTCAACTCAAAAGGAGAATCCTCATTCAACCCAGCTGGTGTTGGGAGATAATATGTTATCATCACTCACATCCTCCACATCATTCTCTGCTGGGTTATCTGCGACAACAGCCACAACATTGTGTACATGTGTAATGTGTGGTCATCTTTCCTTGTTGTTGCATGTGAAATTAGAATCGTTATATTTTACAATGTCTCGAGTAATTATCTTTAGTGTTGTCCAACATATGTTCACACAAGACATTGGTTGCCAGCACTTTTCCAAATATGCAAATGATTCATTGTTAATAAATGAACCTCAGTCTCCTCCAGTTGTCTTATTCAGAGATCTGACATACTTTGACTTAAATAAATGACTAAAGCAATGCTCTAAACATAGCTTCCTCAATGCTGAACATATAACTACCATGTCATACTATCAGCAACTCATATCTACAGATATCTTTATAACAATGCAAATATATAGAGAACAGAACAAGACGTCAGAGTGTCTTGCTTCTAACTCTAACCCTAGCAGTGGTGTATTAGAAGGATTTGGCTAAATGCAGGTAAACAGTATTTGGATACCAAATGGGACAGAACGTGACATCTGAATGTAGTCCTGGAACCAATCAGCTAACTTTCTGTTAAGCTTGTTTTCTTCTGCATTGTCATACAGATATCTATTTTCTTGCATTGTTGTTTAAGGCAAATGTGGCCTGCAGACCAATCCAGCCTGATTTTACAGAATTACTAAAAAATGACAACCACTTGTGAAAAATAATAGCAGACTTTCATAGAGGACAACAGGGGTTTGTGTAGCTTGTGTTGTTCACCTAACCTATGTAACATATGTGGCTCAGTTTTTTTCATAACTTCTATGGCTTTACTTCCAGCATTTCCAACATATTTATTAACTTTTGTTGTCTTTTATCACATCTTATTATGACATTTAAGCACTAAACTTAGACCAATTGATTTGTAGCTTAAATTCCACCAAAACTGCAGCCTGATTTACTAAAACAGAATTGATGTGTATATATAACTGCATGTCTTATTAGAATGCTTGGCTGTCCCATGTACCTTACACTGGCTTTGTTTCTCATGTTCCCTGCATATATCTGTAACTTGGTGTTAAAACATATGTGGTTATTTCATGTAACTTTGTGAGATCAGGTTGAACCACTTGTAGCCCCCAGAAATACTTGAGAATGCCGCGAAGATTGTGTTGTTTAATTAAGTACTTTGACTTCCAATAACTTTCATTTTAGAGAGATTTTAGATTATAGACTAATGCATTATACTAAGTACCTCTGAATTATAAAGCAGGCCAAAATGTTGTCAAAAGACAAAACACTTGCAATGATTAAGTGCCCATCAGACTGTAAACAACTATGGGCCAATTTAAATATCTGTTATCTGGGTATCTGCTGGATATGCCGGAACCCTAGAAATATTGGCCATTGACCACAGATGCTAAATCGTGGTCAGACCGAAAGCTGACTGGTTCACATCCTCATATTTCAAGGTTCTGCCACAAGTAGTGTATTTATCAGCAAAGTAAGTCCTGTTAACAACATCCAGAACAAAAACCTGAGCAGCAGCCAGGTAGCTGATGCTGCTGGAACGGTGTGAGAAGTCTCTGTTTAGGTTTCGATATGTGTTGGCACATTTTTTTGCTGTGACTTCGAGTCACCATTTGAATCAATCATAGCTGCTGTGAAGTCAAGCTGACCGCAGCTGCCGTCCTCCACAAAGAAGAAAGCTTCAAACCTTCCAAAAGCGCCTTTCAAGTGTACAGCAGGGCTCGGAAAGTCATTGGAGTATTGCTTTCATATTCGATTATAGGGTGACATTTTCAAGAAAATGTATTTGATACAAGAGTTTTCCTTTTCTTTTCAGGGTATAAAAAAATATACAGACTATCAAGCTATAAAGAATTTTAGCTTGATCTCTTCTGAGCATAACTGGGCTCTTATCAGTTATAATCATGTCTAAGTGGTTTTAGGGGAACAGATGGCCATCTATTTAAGTGTCTATATGAGATCATTATTGTGTGCATGGCATGGAAGGGGGATTTGCCGCATGTTTGCTCAGTTGTTTGAGCAGTCAGAGCTGTGGGAGGATTGTAGAAGAATGTGTTTTTTAGTGTTACGTCTGTACATCTGCTCAGATGTCTGGGGTGCAGGCTTGCATGTATGATCATTATTGACATTCCTACATATTTTATCTTTTGTTTACCATTTTTGCTCTTCATCTGACATTTTATCACAGTAATACTAGCAGCAGCAAAGGCAGAAGTGTGATGTTGCTTTACGAACAGAAGACCTTTTGCAGACAGGGTGTCCTCACCCGGTAGAGTGTGCATGTCCTCACCAGGGCATGTGTGCATGTCATTGCCCCCTAAGAAGTGAGAAAAGGTAATATAAAAATAGAAGAGGCTAGGATGGATTGTTGAACCATCAAGTGTAATATGTTGGCCCAAGACTAGACATGACCCTCTGTTGTCAGATATTGCCCTCCTTTATCAAGATAGATTTATTTTTACGTATCAAAGCAGAAAAAACACAGGTGTTAGTTATAACATTACATTTATCAAAGAAGCAGCTACAAATACCTTTATAACCTTTCTTTTGTGTTGAGTTTTGGTTGAGGCTGTAGACAAAGGCAAGTGGGCACTAGACTGCCTTTAGAAAACATCTGATTTTACTGCAGAAAGGTCTGACAGTCTGCCCTGTTCAGTCCTGGTTCTAGTTCCTCCATCCTTTAATTCCTTCCAGCAGGCTCAGCAAAATGGTGGTGGCCTCAAGAAGAGTGGTGTCAGTGTTGGCTTCTATAAAGTGGATAAAGAGAAAGAGAGAGAGGCTAAGAGCAAGATTTGATAAAACAGCATCTATGAGGAGCAACTATAACGAAGGGCAACATATTTCCATTGTTGGCTGAACAGATCATAGGGGAACATAGTGCCCTGTGAGCATAGCTCCATGGAAACACATAATCTTTGGAACATCTGACCCCGGCCCTGGGACCATAGGACCAAATGAACACAGGATCTTATGACTCTTTGTCATTTTACTAATATGTGCCATATAAATATGGGGAACAAAGGACCCTGGTCCATTGAATCATAGGAATATGACCCCGTTTATAAGTCAAGAGCATGAAAAAATCACCTGAACTTATGAGTCATTACAGGTCACATCCATAATGTTTTATGAACTGTTATATAGTGCATCAGAGAGCATTGCGTGTGTTAGTATATGTGTGAGTGCAGTCATGAAGCATTATTAATGCATTAAATTCACTGGCTATATAATGGTCTGTAGATGTGGACTCCATAGAAGGCGTTACAGAACACTAAATACCAAACACAACAGAATATTCCAAATCATTAAAAATAGAGTGACTGTCCATGGAAGCTACAACTCATACATCCTTCCTAATCATTGTCACAAAGCATTTATGGATGACCATGTGTTTTTAATACAGTTGACCTGATTTGCTCTGCAGTGTGTACATCTTCAAAATGAAACCCGATAGCAAAAAAGGGAACAGTGAGGGAGAGAAATGGATGGCGATGGGGAGAGAAAAGGAGTGAGACAGTGTGTTTTCCATCAGACCCAACCCTGCCAGGCAATTTGGGCCCCCATTTCAGAGGCCTAATGGGAGATGGACAGTGATGGACAGCGCGTGTGGGTTACTTATTAATCTGGGAGAGGCAATTGGAGAACCTCTATCGACCTGCAGTAAATTAAATAAGGCCTATCCTGAAATGGCATTATTCTCCCTCAACTCTCCCTCTGCTCCTCTCTCCTCTCCTGACCCGCTGCAAGGGATTAGAGCAAATAAAATGGGAAAATTTAGACAGTGTGAAATGATGATGGATATTGACCACATGTACAGTAAAAGGTATATACAGTGTTTGTGACTTAATGCAGATAGATTAATTATCTGGTTGTGAAAGAAAGCTAAGAGGGTTTGTAGAAAAACAAAAATAAAAAATGCCCACTGTTTCTGTTTCACAAGAAGCAAG
>JAOWBC010000002.1:4826968-4840641 GCA_028566105.1 Hypoplectrus providencianus
CTTCTAAGGTTAATCTATTTTTTTCAGCTGGGTACTGTAGTTTCTAACCATTGTTACTCAAACATTGGGTTAAGCCAGATACTGAAATTAATCATCTTAAATGCTGCCTCACTACCTGACTGACCTGTCAGTCACCAACTTTGCATCTTCACCGTGCAAATGGATATTAGACGTGTAAATTCCTGTAAATGTAAAAATGTTTTTGCACAGATGCTTTATTTATAAAAGGTGGCATATACAAGATATATTCCAAAAAGGTGGGTGCTGTAACCCATTTTATGGATTTTATGTAATGTATTTTACACAGGCTGTCATTAAATTTGGGCCACAACATTCACCAATAAATAGATAATATGTAGTTCAAATTAATTATAATATTCCAATTCAAATAAATTGTCACCCATTAAAATGTGCCAATGGATACAGTGATATAACCAAGAAGGAAAGGAACAGACAGGGAAAAGAAAAGACTGTCCATCACAGACCTCCATAGCTATTTTCCAAGACTCCACTCTACCAAGCAAAGTGAACTTGAGCATCAAATATTGAGCACTTTTCTGAAGATGTCCTAGTGGGTATTTTTTGCCACCATTAAAACAACCTAAGTGGCAAAGGTCAAAACACATTAAGAACCATGCCTGTCTTTATGCTGTCACTGCAGCCCGCACAGTGAAAACCTTCTTTCCAGAAACTGCACCTGTCCCGTGTCACTTGAATGTAGAAAGGATTACAATCCCTTGAGAGTTAAACCTTTGTCTTTTACTCCTACTATCCAGCCGTCAAAAGCAGAGGGAATCATTTATTCTGAGTGAGAAATGGGCCTTCAATGGAGTGTCAGAGACTCATGAGTTATTAAGCAAAGAATCCATTGATTATTGATTGCAGATCCTTTCACATTTATATGTCTTTAATGACTTGGGAACTTTGGAGATTCTGGGTCATTGGGGCTCTTGGGAAATTCACTTTGATGTTTTGGGCTGCAGCCTTATTGGAACGACTTCAGCATAAGATACTGCATGTGGAGTAGCTTTCGTGTAATTGTACAATTATGACATTTAGTCACAACATGGACTCAAGTCACATTTTTGTGGCTTGTGACTCAACTCAGACCCACATGACATGATTTTGGTCATCACCATAGTGGATTTTGTAGCACCAGAAGTGACCATATTTTGACAGCAGAAAGGAGCTTTGGAGTTATCATCTAGCCAATGTTAGGGTGGGAACTAGATATCCAGCTCCACTCTGGAGCAGACTCTGCTTGCAAATGATGTCACCAGCGCAAGATGGCAGGAACTGTAATTGGTGATATTTTGGCTTTTTTTTTTTTTTGTTGTGGGAGGAAATAAAGACATGTTTGCTTTACAGCCAATGGACAGAATAAGTAAAGTAAATGCTAAGTTATTTCACTGATTAACATAAAGGTTTAACTCAATGGTCAATCTATAGGTAGGCAGTTTAGTGATGTATTTTACTAACAGACAGTCTAACTGACATTGCCATAACAAGAGCCATGCCATTAGTGTTGCTATAAAAGAAGTAAAATTTTTGGTTCAACACAACATCTTTTCTCTTTTTCTCATTTTTTCATTTTGCATAGATAGTGAAATTGCTTGGAGGCAGGTAGACAAGCTCGGACAGCGGGTAAACAGACTCACACACTGAGGCTGGGAGGATGTGCTTGAAGTGCCAGCTGGATGAGGAGCGAGAAATAGTTCCCCCCTGCCATGCCGGCTCAGACACCTGTTCCGAGCCAGATTAATTGGCTCAGGACAGGTTAAAGTGCACACACTTGGTGACAGAAAGAGAGCGACAGAGAGGTGGCAAGAGCAGAAAAAAAGCCATCCAGGGACAGCTACATAGCCACTCTCTCCATTTTCCATTTCAACTAATACCATGTATTTTATAGCCCTATTCCGTGTGTGTGGTAAAATGAGGACTGATATATGCACATAGCTGAATAGTGTGAATTTCAAGATGGTTTCTAGACGATGTGAAACTTACATGTGCCAATAAATGTGTGAAAATACCATTTTCTCTCTGTGCCGGTGCTAGCAGGCCTTGTAAAAAGCCACTCAGGTGCCTCTGTGGTGCTTTTATTGACACTGAGTGGGAGATCTTTTGGGCTTTACCACAAGCCATTTTATAGTTACTTCCAAGGGCAATTCAACCTTGATTACAGCACAAAGTATTTCCATTGATCCATTGACCTGGGATTTTTGCAGATCGGGGTCTTTTTGATAACCACGTAAATGGAATAGCCTATTGCAAGAAAGGAAATCCAATATTCGTCCAGTATTTGGACTTTAACAGGCAAGTTCATTTGTTTAACTTATTAAGTAAATGCTGATTGCAGAATGTATTGGCAGTAACACCATGAGCTGTTCGCTTTAACCCTCAGTTAAACAATCCTTCAGTCTGCCATGGATTTGATCTCCTGGGAAAATGAAGGCACAAAGTAGGTGCCACTGGGTTGTACCTATACTTATGAAAGCACTTAATAACTAGAAAAGCACTCTGAGAGCACCACCACCAAGGCAATAGAGACGGTTAGGAAGCACTAAATTGCACACATGTCAGATTACATTCAAAGCATGTATTTTAGAACACCGGTGAAATTAGCATCCATAAAGTGTCGGTTTCAGCCTCAGTGTGTTTTTGGTATTGTTTTGCTAAAACAGGTTAAAATGCAATTCATTTGCAAACTGCAGCTATTCCCAGGTAGTGGAGGTGGCAAAAGATAGAATTATAGTGCTGAGATCGAGGTCAAATTTTAAATTTGATGTCTTTTAACAGTAGCCAGGCTGGAATAAACATGCTAACATTTACCAGTAGCTAAATAAAATAAAAGTTAACAGACCGGGATTTCCTCTTGTCAGGCAGCCTCTTGCTCGGTCACGTTTGTCCCTGCCCAGTCACCCAAACCTTGTCTAAACGAAACAATCCCCAGTGATTAATGAAAGCAAATTATATAGCTAGGAGACGAAAGTAGAGAAGATGTCTGTTTCCACTCTAAGGCCATGATCTGTTCATAATCCTTTACCTCATTTAATTAAAACGATGAGACACATTTAGTCAACATACTACTGGTTAATTAAATTTAACATCAATGTGTGAAAATGTAATAATTAATTAATTTTCTTTTTTTAATTCTGTAATTGTGTGACACATTTAATTAGCTAATGTTGTAAGAACATTGTCAGTAGAATGCCAAACACCTTGACATGGTCCACATCTCTCAGCCATAAATCTGTCAGGTTTTACACCTGTTCTTTCTTTATTGTCATAATTACATAATCTCACTGAACGAACAGAAACACATTCAGTACTGTCAGTAGTCATAAAAATGGATTGGAAACGATTATAAAAAATTAACCGGCCTGCTGTCAACGACATGTCATTAGAGCAGCAGCGTGCTGTGACAAACAAAGAAAGTCATACATTTATGAGGTAAAAAAAGCTATACATGACTGCGAGAGCCATGTGGAGTGGAAAACCTTCATAACCATAAGACACACAGTGTGCGATAAAGAGAAATGGAGAAAAGGTGTTGAGGAGAATTGTGAAAAACAAAGCACAGCTGGGAGAAACCTGCCTCGGTATAAAGCCAGTAATTGGAGGCTGAGAGGAGTTCCACTGCCCGATCAAGGGGAGTCCTTCTGTCTGAACTTTACTTATTATAAAAGCTCCATATAAATTTCAGCGGGAGAATAATTTCTGGGCAAAAAAATACTCTTCTCAAAAGAGTAGTCTCAAAATTACATCCTGGTGGAGCCTCGATGTCTTTCATGCCCGAGCTGCGCAGTGGTCGCTTCAGTGCATATTTCAGCCTGAGTCTTGTAATTTACTCACAATGAATTGAGGATGGAAGAGTGAAATCTTAAAGTTTTGCCTATTATTTTCAATTATGTATGCAATAATTATTATATTCTTATTATAAGCTAGTACCTCTTAATTAATGCTTATGAAAGAATAAAACTGATTTTTCTCTGTTATTCTTATGACTGAGAGTTCACAAAGCATGTATAATTATATATCTTCTTTTCCCAAGGACTCATTATCATTCTGGAGTGTTGATTGATTGGAGATCTAGAGTGGAATGAAATATTTTATATGTACAATAGAACTTGCAGGCTGTAATGGTTTGCAATATAATTATAACATTCCTGCTTGCAAATTTCAACTGTTTATTTCTTCCCTGTAGTGCCACCATGAGGTTGATGGTTTAGTGTTTTAGTGAATTTGCCTACTTAGTTATAATATAACTAATTTGCCTATATTCTAACGTTTTTACAGAGTGGTTTGTTCAGATCTTTTCATAAAATGATTTATACATTTCACTTTTACAAACAGCAATTGTTGTCTTTTTAACATGACAGTACTTTATCAAAGTGATTGATAATAATACCCTCTGCAAAATAATGAAGATTTTTTTAACATTGCTTTATTCAGTGTTTACATTTTGAAAAACCTAACCTGAAGCCAATTACTAAAAAAAATGGCACATCACAGTTAAGTTAATGGTCATAGTGATGAGCATGTGTGGTAGAGAGAAAAATAAGAAAAAGTAGGTTGCATTTTTAGGTGGCTTGTCATATAAAGTCAGTTAACCTCTTGATCAGCCTTGCAGCAGCTGTCTGGCACCAAGCATATGAAGCCTGATTAGTCCAACAATAACTGATTGCATTTGCATTTCACCAAAACATTTTTATTTGCATTTGAAGACTGTTAGGATGGTGCAGATCACTGCCAAGCTTTTCCACAAACAAATAAATAATACAGTTCCAGAGTTCCCTAAACTATATATTTAATTACCACGTTTGTTGCAGTTCACATAATTAAAATTTGCCTGTTTAATAGGCCTCCAAAGACTCATTACTATCATGCTGCCAAACGCACACTTATTCAGATGCTGTGTTAAAGGATCAGACTCGCATGGTTACATTGAGACATTAGCGGCCATGAATTTTTTCACAAGGGTTCATTGGGCAAGTGGGGAATATTGAAGGCTAATTTACTCAAACCATTAGGCATTGTGCTATCATGGCAATATGCTTCAACTTATCTTCAACACTAATTTAAAACTGACCAGGCAAATTAAACACACAACACCCTTTGGCCAGTAAGAGTTGAGAAGTATAGTTTCAGTTTGGCAATATATTTACAGATGGGAATCTTAACTGGTGTGTGTGTTGTTCTTGTTAGTCTAACTTATGTTGAATTGAGACAAAAAAAGCCAACGTCAAAAAGGTTTCTGCAGGAACATCAGGTATCACACTGCTGTACTTTTCCAAATGCAGTGATAAAAGTTCTTCTTCTCTGTGACAGACAACCATACTTGGATTAAATTAAGTGTAGTTATGTTGCACGCTTGTTTTGCAGTAAATGGCTGTAATTTGCCTGGCTGTGGGAACAGAGTTATTTGGTACATGCTGTTCTAGCTATAAAAGCCAATTGTGGCTGAAAAGTACGTCTTCACTGCTTTTATCCAAGTAGATAATTATATAAAACTTTTACAAAGCAATATAAAACTACACAGGAATGGTATATATTTTGCAACTGTGTATATGACTTTTTGGTTGCAATATTTTAAATTATGTTAAAAGTAAGTGTGGTTTAGGAACCCTAACCCTAATCAGGACATCTTTACAACGGATTTCTCCCTTGGACCCACTGGTGACTGTTTCCAGTTTCTTTCTATGTAAATTGAGATGCATATCTGTTCATTTCTGATGTCATTGAGGAACAAATCTTCCCATTCAGGCTAACATTGTTAGTTGAAGTTATAGATTTATATCATTAGTTACACTGAGCCGGATTACAACAATTTACAGCTGACAAGATCAGCCTTTGTTTCAAGACCAATTGAAGGATGGAGGTTTTTATTTCAAGATCACAAGAGTGGTGATAAAACTATATTGACAGTGCATTGTCTGATTTATTTATTTATTTATTTCAACACCAGCCAATGTCAGGTCCGTCATAAATGCCAGTGAGGGAGCGGTGAAGCTCTCCCGCACTGGGTGAGGGAACTGAAGATGTGATCTGCAGAAAGCGGGATGAATAATGTGAATCCCTTTTCTGTGAAAACCATAAATATTAAATAGTTTGAATACACTGATGCAGATCAAATGTATAACTGTTTGTGACAGACAAAAAAAAAAAAAAAACAACAAAAAAAAACCCTTTAGCAATATGTCCAAATATGTCAATCAAAGCTGGGTGTTAGATACTCCAATCAGCCCACCTCCTTTCTGTGAAAACTGAATCATATAATATAACAACAGTTTTTTTTATTATTGTTTAAGAAAGGACAGAAAAGAAGTGAAGTAATGAAGATTCGTGTTAAATAATTGTTTGATACATTCTGTTCTGAATAATGGTTTCCAGGGGAAGACGTGAGGAAAAGCTGATGGTTGCATTTACTCATGTATTGTTAGTTAGATGTCAGTATTCACTTTAACAAACAGACATTATGCTCTTATACTTATAGAAACACTAAGTAACGAGCTGAAGAAGGAACTGTATAGAAACCAACACAGGTTACAATTCATAAACTTGAGATTTACAATGTGATATTTTGGTACATATTCTTTAGTGTTGATTATATGTGATAATAACTATGAAGACAATAAGTAAAAGGGCCTATACGTCAATGGATGCAACTGATAGCTTTCTGTTCAACAAAGGTGGCATGGACAAGGATAGAAAAGGTAATAAAACACAAACAGTGGCTTGGAGGAAGAAAATCCTGTGTTTGTTCTCCCTTTCTTTTTTACTACATACTTGAATTTATCAGCTCACCCTGCAAGTCTGGAAATGATGTTAAAGGGGTACCTTTTGCATTGAAAAGTTATTCCAAAGGCTCTAAATCAAGCATCCACATATGACGAGTAAGAAGTGAGAAACAGGTTGGTCACACCTATGGCAAGACAGCCTTAATTTTTGCTTTGGGACTTAATCTTGACAGACAGAGTAATCTTTAAAAATTGAAAGGAATCATGCAACTTTAATTAAAATGGATGTTTGGTTGAGTCTCTGAACTGTAACAAGAAAAGGAAAGAAAATCCACCTTTATCTGTACGAGATCTTTGTGACTGCACGCTGTGACACACCATCCCTAAAAGAATCCCTTTATCTGACACTAATAGCTCTTTTAGAAAAATGACTCCTGCCAAATGTGAGTGTAGAGACTGGCAGACACACTTTTACGTGAGATCTTTTCCTCGGGAGACTTGACAAGATCCTGACAAAATTAGCTCTGTATTTCTTCTGCCCTTCTTCTACAAATCTAATTTGTGTGACAGCACCAAGCGCGCTGTGATTTGTAATTAAACTATAGACTGGAATATAATTGGTATTTCCTTGCATGACAAGCATGCCAGCCTGAGCTATCCAAAGTGAGCAGGTGGATGAATCCCAAGCTAATCTGTCATTTTTTACCAAACAAACCATCTACCACAGGAGAGAGAGAGAAGCTGATTATGTGTCTGACTGTTTATGTATCTACTGCATCCATCTGTCTTTTTAATCATTGATTTCTAAATATATTGGATTTTATATCAATAGAATTTAATTATTGCTTAGTCATGTAATGGCCTCGCATACTCCCAGCGCAGCCAGTGTCCTTGTCAACAGACTGTGTGCTCAATGGGACATTTTCCATCACAGATTGAAGTGTCTGAAGCTATGACGCCAATAAAAGTGTAGATTACATTCTTTGATTTGAGTTACACCAATAAATGGGGCATGCAGATGTGAACGAGTCATTTATGTTGACTGTGCTGGTTACTGTGTCATTAAAGAAAGTCTGTTCACCGTTTTGTCGTGACTTGCTGGTGTACCCCAGGAACAAGTGCCATCACTTATTCCTGTGAGTTTTAGGACACATTTCTGTAACTGTGTAATATACAGTTGCAGAAATGTTTCTTAAAACTCAAACATGAGCACTTCTAGTGAACATTTCTTTTTATCTTTAGTAGCTGAACACACACCTCAAAAAGGATAATAGATTCCTCCTAGTGCTTTCAATGGTATTTTCTAGAAGGTTACCATGACCAAAGGAAAACAACCAACCGGAGCTACAAAGACCATTTGATGCAGTGTCTGTGTGTAGGGAAATAGTCTCTTTTACAATGACCAGACCTATGAAAATGTTGTGTTATTATGTTGGATTACTTTCTTGTTTATTTATTTATTTTTTACATCTCTCAAGAGACTGCATTTATGTCACAGGGGATTTATTTGCGAGCATGGAGGCTTAATGAATGCTTTTATAATTTGGTTATTTGCAGACATTCCACATTACACACTGCACCAATTATCAGCCTTATGGGACATGTCTGAAAATAATAGTGACTTAAAAATACATGAATACACACCCAATTCATGTTCCGACTACAAACAGCATTAATGTTCAACCCTCACTATTCCCCTTCCTACAAACTTCACACCTAATCTTGATCTTGACTTGTTTGGGTTAGCCCACAAGTTTTAGTCCAGTGGTGTCTTTCCAGACAGACCCTTTACACTCACCTATAAGTACTAGCCCCGATAGCTGGCTCCAGGGTTGGACCTCAGTGTCCCTAATCTTGGCAATATTCTATCTCTAGCTTGAACTGAATTTAAATTGAAATCCATTATGGTCCTACCATGAGACTTAGTTCTTGGATACATTGCTCCCAGGGTCTCTAATGGAACATATCCCTTTGAACACAAAAGTGTGATAGAAAAGATTGTGGTAAAAGCTGAAGCTAGACTGAAATAAGAGCAAACTCATCAGGTTTGGATTGAGGATGCCTTGGGCATGATCAGCTGGGAGGACACCCCAAGGCAGACTCTAGACAAGTTGGAGGCCTGACATCTCTCTGAAGACCTGGCAGCCAAGCACGGGTACAGGGTAAGAGCAGAAGTGCAGGTGATGGGGTGTACCTTGAGATCAATGGCCACAGAGGCTGTCACCTGGGACATGGCCATATGGGTTAATTTGCTGAGAATTCTACCACACAGTTGAATCTGGGTCACTGTATGCTGCCTGGTGGATTTATATCAGAAGGAAATGCAGAGTGTTGCAAAGAAACAACCCTGGCCCTTAAATGAGTTTGTGGAAATTGCAGGGAAAATAACACAAGGCTGTTCCACTGCAACCCTGACCAGGACAAACAACTCTAAAAGGAATGGATTAATAGCTTGATGCCCTCAATTCAATTTCAGTGGCATGGGTGCACTGCTGTGCTATACAATAGAATGTACATCTTGGCTCTAAACATCAAACAGAAAAAGCCACACTGCATCTGAAAATATGCACACAAAAAGAAAAAAAAAGGTCAAACATAGACCCATATTCACAGTGAGTATAGCCATAAATTATCCATCTACAAAGGGAAAAAGTTTTGTGTACAATCACAAAATGTCAGTGGCTGTTGATGCTGGATACAAAGATAGGCAAAGCCGTTGGAGATGTTACAAAGTTACAACAATCAGAACTCCCTTAGGCACCGTTGGCAGCGCTTCTGTGTTTGAGTTCTTTCTATTAAATTTACAAAGCAACAAAATACGATAAATATTCTTCCAACTTTGTCAAGCCATTCGAATACATATATCCAAACATGAAGATGAACATGAATGGAAATATAGGAGCCCATACAGAACATACTGAAAACAGGCAATGTAACATTTCACTTTGACTGATTGTTTTTTTGGCCACAAGGCCAAATCTGGGATGCCCTTCCAGCAAATTTTGGCACCTAGCCAAGGAGATTGGCTGTAAATCAGCCTTGAGCATTCGTGATAGTGTTAAGCAATAAGACCTGGCTTTCATTGCAGTTCATCACAAAGATGTTTGATGTGGTTATGATCAAGGTACGGTACAGCCAAGTCAAGATTTTTCTCACCCATTGGGGGAAATTTCTTCATATACCTAGTGTTTTACAAGAGACCAATGTCATGTTGAAACAGGTTCAGCCCCAAA
Organism: Hypoplectrus providencianus; assembly: GCA_028566105.1. Lineage (NCBI taxonomy): Eukaryota > Metazoa > Chordata > Actinopteri > Perciformes > Serranidae > Hypoplectrus > Hypoplectrus providencianus. The sequence goes on from JAOWBC010000002.1 coordinate 4,836,939, forward strand.
TGGTTGCGGATGGAAGTATTCTTCTTTCTAAAATATTTCCCCCCACCTTCCACACATGCATCCGATCACTGGTATTGCAAAGACTCAACTGCCATGTAATGACAAATGAATCCCCTGTGGGACATCCTGAGACATTCACCTTCATAACTTTTCTCTGAGTTTCATTTTCAGACTAACCTGACAGAGAGTGACAAAAGGGTTGTTAGCTGTCAACGATAAGACTTGTGTTGCAAATCCTAACCTTGTCACGTAATAACAGTTCGCTCTTCTTGGTGCAGATATGTATCCATTATTTCAAGAATAGCAATAAACATCAAAAAAGTCAGAGCCTGATTCTGCCTGTTGGAACACATTATATCTATTTATCTGGATTTGACATCTTTCATTACCTTCTCCCTGCTCTGTAAATGCTTCATTTTCAGTTACTGAACCAGCGATAAATGTGTCTAACTGGATGTGAGCCTGTGTGATTGCCTTCTATTTTTAGTCCAGTAAAGTGTGAAGAGTAGATTTTCTCTTTATATCTTGTAATTTGGCCATAACACTCCCCCAGTCTCATAATTGTGGTGAACAGAAAAATATCCTATTATTCAGAAAGATGCCTTCAAAACCAATATCATGTGCAAGATGGAATACTGTTGAAATAAAATACTGTATTATTTATACCATGGGCATATCAGTAATACCCTCACGGGCTACAATTTTAAATATTCAATTAGGCACAGGGAAATGTTATTTCAGGTAGCTTGGATAAATAGACTTAAATAAAAATGGAAATTGAAAATCACCTTTTTCACACGGACTGAGAGTGAATCTCTATTCACTGTGAACAAAAGGAAACCCTAACCCTAATCCTAGGGAAGAGAAGATATGGGGAGCTGTATGCAGCAGATGACATGGGTCTAATAGCTCTCAGCAGGCTAGACGTTTGGTAAGGTTTGGTTTCAATTGTGAAGTGGGCTGAAAAAGACTACGAGGTCAGGTCAATCAGTACCCAAAATGAATAAATATTTAATTGCTGTGTTGACAGATGAAATGGAGGAACTGCAGTGTGAGATTAACAGGTGTCAACAGTATTTTGGATGTCGTATTGGACTGTGAGGAGGGGGACAAGTCTTTAAATCTAACACTGACTGATGTTTCAGTTTTCAATTATGTTCAGGAGCTTTGGTTAGTAATGTTGTGTTTGATTGGAGCTGGGAAGTTATATTTTTCCAAATTTCTAGTAGTGGTGTGTTGTTGTTCGTGAATGCTTTGTTCACTTTTAACTAATCTTTCATATGACTGGGTAATAAGTATTCTCAGTGAGTGATTTGTTCTTTTCTCACACAGTACGTTCCCTTGTCACTTGGCAGCTGCATGAGCTCAGTCAGAACGGGAGACAGAAACTATGCGTCGTCAAGTTTGAGTCTCTCATTCATTTGTCATGTGACAGCTATGGAGGGTCAGCCAAAGGGCTCCGGGATGTGCAGTAAGCTCAGTGGTTCGTTCACAACCGGTGATTCATACCGATCAGTCTTTTGTTCATTCGTCATATGACAAGCAGCTCAGCCACAGGGCTGTGAAATGAGCAGTGGGCACAGAGGGCTACAGCGCCGTACGAGTTAAATTTAACAGAATTGGAACTCAGGAAGTTGGAAGAACCTCACCACTCCCGACTTTAGATTTACAAAATGGTATCAAGGAAGTAAAAGCTGTCGTAATAGACTGGTTATTTGCCCTTGTGTCGCTTTAAATCAGTGGTACACTGTGGACAGGCTGCTACAGTGTATATATAGAATAATGTGTTGTTATTGACTGGAATAGATAAACCAATGCTAGAACCAGTAACAATACAAGTTTTGCTGGGGGGGTGTCCATTTTGGTTTTCTAAATTATTTTGGGACACAGTGTACCTGGGTGCATTATCCTTGCCATCCTCCAGTTTCAAAATAAATGGAGCAGGTGTGTAATGGCTGTGGTTTCCAACTGATGTGATCTGAAGCAGTGCAAAAGCTCAGAAACCTAGAAGTAGTTTGAAGTAAGATGATGTACAAGTGGCAAGTGAGGTAGTTCAGGTATCTTCTCAACACGTCCAATCAGAAGGAGATCAAAAGATTTAGGTTATTGCATATAGTAAATATTCCATCAGGCCTGGGAGCACCTCAGGACAACCCAGGAAGAGCTAGCAGACTTGGTTATGGGGAAACACATATAAGCTATGCAAGAAGAGCTATGGGTCCCTGTCAAGCACCAAAGTGGTCTTTTATGTAGTACAGTTGTTAACATGAATAATGTTACACGAATGTGTTTCTTGGAAAAATATGTTTAGATTTTGATTTTTAAAATTGAAAGAAAAACAGAAGTCATTTGAAAAGGTATTACTGGTGCTTGAGATGAATACATGATGGCCATCCTTTGGCATGGCCCATATTTCTTGCTTATCTAGAATGTCAACTGTCAGATCATGACAGATAATCCCAAAATGATTTATGGGCCTTAAAATTATATACAGGAAGTTAATAGTTACAAGTTTTACAATCAGCACTGACTATATGTGTATAACTTAAAGGCAGGGTGCCACTGGGTGCCACTAAAAGCAAAGCTTCGTCTTCACTAGAAGATGTTCTTTTTTCGTCCACACTCGTGACCCTGAGTAGTTCGACTAAAAGCAAAGCTGTATTTTTCAGTTACTTCCCACTCAACACAGATTCACACATTCACACCTGGAAGCTGCCCAGAACAACCACAGAACTGAAAGGAGCGTTCCTCAAAATGTCTGAGCACTTTCCATTACTTCCACAAGCTTGTGTTGACAGTTGTAAGTCAGCATTTTTCCATCATGTTCAACTATTGATCCATGTCCCTGACTTCTCTTTTCAACACACATTACCTGTTTTTGCTGAGTTTGCGGGCATGAACTTTTCCGTGCATGTCTCCGTCTGCTGTAAAGACACACTTACTGTAAGTGAAGGGTTGCAGGAGACTTTTTCCTCGGTTGAATCTCACATAAGATAGGCTGCAGGCTGTCATTGCAGTAAAATGCTCATCGTTCTACAATGTGTTTTCCAAAGCACGGACATTTATACATTCTTCAAAGTAGCAGACATGAATAAAGAAAGAGAAAACTGAGCAAGCACAATGGTACTGTCACAGAAAATGTGAACTCTTTGGTTGCAGCTGAAATCCTTTTATAACCATGAGGGTATTGATATGGATATAACCATTATCCATGTGTATCCTTTACATGCTTTGTGAATAGTCAGAAAATTGAGGGGTTTCTGTTTCAAAACAAAATGAGTGCTACAAAGTTGTTCACTTATGGTCACATATAAATGAAGTGGATATTAGTCTCCTTATGTAACTTGGAGTTATGGTGTGTACACACAAAAAACAAAAACAAAAAATGTACTTTGATTATATGCAGTTATGTATAACAGATGTAAATTATGTAAATTTTCTCCAGCAAATGCAAATGGTGCAATGCAAATAACACCAATACTATTATATTGCCAAATCTGTTTATTATGGGTTCTTACCAGTATGTTATAAAAAATGAATTGTGATTGGCTAGACACAGTACTGATTTTAAAATGCCAATGGTAAGACCACTCATCAGAGATGCGCTGAGATGACAGACCTACAGGTGCTCACATTTAAACCACATTTACCAGCCCTCCTGCATTTTGTTTCCATTTTTAGCAGCGGTTTGTATCTTAATTGG
>JAOWBC010000002.1:4840741-4851126 GCA_028566105.1 Hypoplectrus providencianus
TGCTCACATTTAAACCACATTTACCAGCCCTCCTGCATTTTGTTTCCATTTTTAGCAGCGGTTTGTATCTTAATTGGCATGTCTTGCAAAAATAACCCAAATATAACAAAAATGATCATGTGGTTAAGTCTGCACATGTAACACAAGGCGAATATTTGTTTGTGTAAAGCAGGTTTGTGATTTTGAAGAATGGCCCTACTTACTTCATTAAATTAAAGCCATATTGGTCATTATTTTCCAGGCACTCATGATGTTCTGAAATATATTGGTAAATCGTTCCATTACTTTATCCACACATGCCTGTTTACATGCTCGGTAGGCACTATATTCATTATTTTTTTTTAAGTTTTTATCAACAGTTCTATCTGCAAAATTGTGTGGGCCTTTTTTAACATGTGGATGAACATTATAAGCCATGATTACCTTATAAAGTAGAATTATTTTTATCAGACAGTTTTTCACATTTGAAGTATGCAGTAGGGGTGTAATGATAGATGGATCAGTATCCATATATCAATTCAGTTGTCAAGAATGCAATAAGATTGGTGCAGAGAGAAACAATTGCTACATATCCTTTTTTTTTTTTTTTTAGATTTGTTTGAAATTCCCACCCTATAGGATTTTTGATCACAGAGAATAGATTACTTTTCTTTCAAATACAAAACCTCAGTATTAAAACTGTCAGATTCATTTAAGTTGATTATATTAAGTTGATATGAATGTAACTGATCTATTGAATCGCTTCACAATCAAACTAGTGATTTGCACCCTTAGCATGCAGTAAAACTCCCCAAGTCCTCGGAACAGACACTGATGTGTAAAATCAGTGGGGTTCCCCTTGAGGACAGATGTGACTGAGATACAGATCTTCTCATCTCTCAGCAAGAGCAAATGGGGTTAGTCCCCAAAAAGGAGAATTAATCATTTCACAACACAACTGCTTGTGTTTGTTATAAAAACGTAGAAAATCCTGCTGAACCCATATTCTTGATTAATGGTAACAAGAGAGACATTCATCAATTTATAAATCCTCATGTCAAAAAATGATGTGAAATGAAATATATTCTGATGTTCAAACAATAACAAAAAGAAAAAAAACCCTATTAACTCATCACAGTCTTGTATAACCTGTTCAGTTTTATGCATTAGAATTTGCAAAAAAATAGATTTTAGCGTCAGTCATAGAGAATCTCTGTATTTCAATTATAGCTTACATAACTGCAACAAGACCAGTCGGCAGGGTGTCATTTCTCTCCCAGCCATGCAGGCAGGAACATGGTGTGCCCATGCAGTTTCATAATGGGGGAAAAAAATCTGTAGGGTACATTAATGATCCAGTAGTGGTCCCACTCAAAGCTGAAAACTGAGCACAAACTGCATGAAATGTTGCACTGTGCATTATTGAAGCTTTGACTTGTATACATGGATTATGCAAAAAGAAAGACCAGAATTCTAAACAAGAATTGCATTCACCAATTGTTTTTTTTGCTCCAATGTCTTTTTTTCTATTTTAAAGAGCTATCCTGCTATCCTCCAGTGCGTTCTTAAATAGCTAATTCAGAAAAGGGGAGTTAAAAATGACTGTCAATGACTTCACAGTGGGTGAAGTTGAAGTGGTGTTAACATCAGTTTCTGACAGAAGCAGCTCTACGCTGGTCGGACATGTCTGTGTCAGGTATTAGATTAGCCTCCACGCCTAGCCCTTTAGACAAGAGTGTGTTTGCTCCCGCTGTAATGCTGTTATCTCCCTTTCTTTCCCTCTTCTAATCTGGACACCACAAGTAAGCGGTTCTGACAAGGGCTGTGCACAAATTGAATTTTTCTTCCCCTATCCCTTTCGATTTATAATACCCTCTCTCGCCCGACAAGCAAACTCAATTTCTGACCCTTTAGACAAAAGGCTCAGATAAAGCAATTAGTTTGTGATTCTGTGTGAGCTCCTGGCTCGGCTGACCTGAGAGGGAGTGTGAAGCACTAAAAGCAGCACAAACAGGGGCGATGACGGTCACTGGCAGACAATTTCAGCTCTATAGGGATGAACTCGAAGTCACAGGCAACAAAGAGGTAAGACGGTAAACATAACTGCAAAAGCGGCCGGAGTCCAGACAGCCTTTCCAATATGTCTCACCTGCATGTCTTTGATTACTGCTATTTCCTCCTTTGACTCCTTCAAGCTTTGCAGGCAGCAGGGTATCTATTAATTCACTGCACTTTCAGACTCTCAGGTGACAATCTGTCTATTAGCACTAAAAGGCAGACTTTGAGGTCAGTACTGTGAGATGAAATACAGGGGTGTGTGTTAGAATTTTCTTTAAAGTGAGACACTAGAGTCCAGTGAATAGAAAAGGGAAAAAAATGTGGTGTGAACTGGCTCAACTAAAGCCAGGTGATAGGGATTCAGCTTGTCAAGCCATTAGTGGCTGGTTTTAGAATGTAAAGCACGAAACCTTTTTTAACTGCCTGTTAGATTTTAGAAAAGTCAACAGGTTAATTCAGTTACATTATCCTAAAAGGGTGAAAAGCTAAGACAGGGTTGATAGAAAACTGTTAAGAGAATATATACTTTTGTTGGTGATACTAAAACTGTCTCTCATTATGTTGGAACCCTGGGACCCTAGGAGAGTACATATAGATGTAGAAAACACAGCACACTGAGTTAGCACAAACAGATCAAGGAAACTTAGGACCTTGGAATTATAGGGCCATTGAAGATGATCATTTACTAAACATAAACACACCTTTATTGGGAGTAGACACTGATGCCCATTAATGATGATGACACATCTATTGAATATGGACAACACATTCACCAATGGTTAAATAACAGTAAAGATTGTCCTTTTAGGCATCCAAGCCCAAGATCCTCTCATCCATCAAAATATAGAGCTGAATTGAAAGATTACTTTGGAGGAAAAAAAATAATACTTTTGTCTTTTTCTAATACATTGGTTTAAAACTAATTGCAACAAATGAAAGGTTATCAAAGAAAGGTTGATAGAGTTGGGTGGTTAAGTCATTTTAATGTGCTGCAGTGCTGCATATCCGAGTGTCCAAGCATGAACTGACAAAAAAAGAGCAAACACCAATCTCGAGTTGCCACCAACCCTCCTCCTGATCAAATAGTCTTTGTCACCACCACCTAGTGGTGACCCAGTTTCTCCTCTGGGGCAGAGCAACTCAACTGCTCCTCATCTGCAATCACACACCTGTCCTGCATCCTGCTAATCACTCCGCGGCCATATAAGCTCCACTCAAACACTCACTCACTGCCAGATTGATCTTTCGTGTCATGCAAGAGTTTCGTAGTACTACTTCCCGGACTGATTACCTGTTGTCCACCTCCTGCCTGTTTCCTGGTTTTCCCGTTTGCTCGCTTCAATCCCCGGATTGACCCGCCTTCTGTCCCTGACCATTCCTGCCTGCCGGTTTCCTGACTGTCTGGTCTCTCGTCTACCCAGTCAGTCCTGGATCTGCTCGCCTTCAGTCCCTGGCTTCGCTACTCCGCCTGCTCCCTGGTCATCGTCCCCCTGTCTGCCTATAGCCAGATCTGTGCCTGCTTCCCCGAGAGAACTCTCAAAGCCCTGCTCATCCTGCTGTTTCACACCTGGATCCTAACCTTTGAATTGCCCCGTGACGGTCTTCTCTTGAGAGGGGAATGAGGTGTAGAGGCCATTAAGTGTATGTTATGTTGAAGCCTTGGAGACTGCACAGAGAGTCTGATCAGCCTGATCGCACAAAACATGACACATGAAATGACCATGATTTCTTAACAACAAATTCCGGGATGGGAAGAACATGCAAACACAGAAGATGAATCAAGCTGGCCAACCTTTTGCTGTGAGGCAAGAGTGCAAACCACTTCACCACCATGGCCCCTGGCTCATAAAGCATTAAAATGATGTAGCACTAGTATGGAAACAATGCTAATGTAAAGATGAAGTTGACCTCTTTTAGGCTGGGCACAAAGCACTTACATTGGTCTTAAACATTGTGGTTATTTCACATAAGTTAGGTTTAGAGATAGACTAACTAGCCAACCATTATTTTTTTAAATACATTTGAACAAGTGCCAACATAAAGCATGGTGGCATATGCAAGCTTAAGTAACTAGGTAACAACCATGATTGAAAAGAAACGTTTGGATAGAGGAAAAGGATCATCTCATCATTTTGTTTAAATCTATGCCATGTCTGTTTGACATATGCTTTAAGATTCACTCCAGTAAGATGTGAAGATGCTTGAAGTTATATCCGAATAAAAGAAAAGGCTGAGAGACATTACTATGAAGACAATAACTGTCTCACCTTGTTTAGTCACATTGTTGTACAAGCAGGTTTCAGAACACTGCAAAGAGGGGCCTTATAAGGTGATGCTGGAAGTTTAGACTCATACTGCTTGTATGAACTGGGATTTGCTATTAATAAATACTGCAGATATGAAAAGGGAAACACTTTTTGCCATTAAAATGTGCATTGTAAAAAAATTCTTCAGTTTTTCCAGTATCATAGTTTCTTCTGGCACTGTAGCTTTTATTTGCTTTGTAATGCCTAGTTTCTTTCCTTTGCCAATAACACTGAAAGAGCAACAACGCTTACATAGAGCTTGTGAAAAGTAAAGGTACAGGCTATTTGAACTTTGGACAGTTTTTAAAGTCACCCTGGCCATATCTCCAGCGTAAGAATTCAATTTGGCCATTGCAGGGGAAAACTGAAAACCGTAAAGGAGGATTTAGAGTGAAATACATGGCATGGGAGATTCTTTAAGAAATATACTTATCTTGCAGTCTGGCTGGGGAGATAGGGATGAGGCAGAACTGATGAGGTTCTCAGTCATTATCTTCTAGGTGATAGCATGCTATATTGTATGCAACCTCTTATCACTATAATTGCCTTAAGGAATAATTTATTTTCCAATTAATTCTGTAGTTTCACAAAGGTCTAATCAGTTTTGCTATGAGATGATGCCACATTTTACAGATGTTACGGTGATGGTAGAAAGGTTGTTTTTTTGTTGTTTTGGTGCAGTAATAAAGTAATATGTTAGCATGTTTTTAACAGTGGTAAAGTTCTCTGTGCAGAAAGATGAATCACTTTGCTATCATGTATTGAAATTTTTCTCACCGGTAGCATTTTCCTCTCTTTAACTGCTCACTGTGCACTGGGGAAGCATAGGTGTCAATGCAGTCCAGTCAATAGGAAACATTCATGCAGACATTGGAAATTGAACCACACAGTGCAAATCCTGCTGGTTCGGTGCTATCTGCCCTGGCACAAATGAGAGTCAAAAGGATGGGCGGAGGGCCATGCTGTTACCCCCTGCCAGAGATTCAGGCCTTGAACAGAGAGATATCATGAATGAAGTGAGGCGCTGTGCAATGACCCATTTGAACTGATCCAAAAGCAAGCGCCAATAATACACTGACCTTACAAAGTGCATTTCCTGTACTTAATTGTGTGGTTAAAATGAGTCGATTTTTCATCTTTCTTCTTTGTCTTTTTACCATCTGAAGCCCCTTGCGTGCCACAGAGAGTCTATCCACACTGCATAAACTGTTTGTGTTCCTCCCTGGCCCAGCAGTCTGTACACTGGGAGTCTCCAGAGATGCAAGCAAATACTGAATCACTATGTCTACTCAGCAGGGAGCTGGGGAGAGTACAATAGTCAAATCCCTGGAGTTGGAATATCAGGCCAGCAGTCAAGCGGCACACAATGTTAGTCTGCTATGTTGGTGTTTGCCCTCACAGTGCACATTCAGGTCATGCTGGGACACTTGGAAATACAGTACTGCAGTGCATTAGGAATACTTAACCACTCAACTGTGTCAATCTTTCTTTGACAACATTTCATCATTTTTTACTGGGGATTTTTTTTAAAGCAATGTCAAAAAATATATAGATTTTTCATCAACAGTCATTTTGCACCTTGGTTGATGTGACCTTGCACATGGATGTCTAAAATCCATGTCTGCTAATAATATATCCAACAGATATGTCGATAGCAACATTGGGCCCCATCAGTGTCTATTCCGAATAAATGTTTCCTTTTAAATGATAATCATCAATGGCTCCAGGTGTCCTATGTTTCATAGTTCTCTATATGCTATCCCAGGGTCAAATGTTGACCGAACTTGTGTTCACTAGTTCTGTATGTGCTCTTGTAGAGACCTGTGTTCCCAGGGCTTTATGTTCTCCTGCTTGAAATTGGACACAGTGGAAACCGTGAGATAATGATGTTCTCAACTCTTAATGTGACATGGTTTAGGGAGAACATTGTGAAATACTTTAACTTGAACAGGTCTGAATTGACTAAAACACAGAAAAGGGGTTTGTCTTAGTTAAGAGAATATTCAACTGCCCATCCTTGTACAACATAGATAGATATGGAACAAAAACACCCTGCTTGCAAATGTTAGAGACACAGCTGAAAAGATGTAGCAAAGAAAGCTTTAGTTCTGCCAGTAATTGTATTTATCATCCTTTTTTATCTATATGTTAGGAAACCATGCCCTTTTTCATAATTGATTCTTAACAACTAACAACACACACGACTCTTAAAGAACACATAATTATAAGTAGGAGTATGTATAATATGTCTGAATATAGCAAAGTCAGATGTCGATGAAATTTCCATTTTGTGTCTGGTTTGTACATGGTGAAATAGTCTGAGCTATCCTCAATCATCTGACAGAATAAAAAAAAGTCCCCCAACTACTTTGGTCTCTGGCTCTAGTGCTTCTTCTCTAAAACTCCATGAAGCATGCCAAGTCCATGTCCCTTTGCATTGAGGGCTGGCACAGATGGAGTGCACAGCTGCCAAGTTCTTCACTCAGGGCCCCAAAAGTTCTTCCTTTGACCTGCACCTTTTAAGCCCAGGTTTCATGTCCGCCCACAGATCCCCCCCTCATTTTGCTCCAGTCATGTTGGGTCCCTGCGGCTTTGTTTGAACCAAAGTTAACAAGCATTGGCTTTCACATGGATACAGCTCTGTTCCTAGTCAAGTACGAAATGTTTTCAATTCTCTGAATGACAAACTAAAAATCACAGGCTGATTCTGACATAACAGTATCAACTTGTCACTATACAACACTTATTCCACAGAGACATTTGGACACCGTTCTGCCAAGTGGTAAAACATCCAATATGATTTCTGATGTTGCCAAAGTTGGTAGTTTAACAGGCATGCTGTGCTTGTGTGCGTGTTCAAGCTTGTTCAAAAAGTGCCAGTTTGAATGGGCCAACTGCTTGGCCTCCTGTGTTGCTACTTGCAGCTTTCAGGAGAACTTCTTGTCCAAACAATTTTACACTCAACACTGTGCATTTATGGGTCCTTAGCTACTTGAACTCACAAAATATGTGAATAACAATGTTCGTTTTAAAATTAAAGTATCTGCTTGCACGTCATGCAAAACATCAGCAGAGCATCCTGAAAATACTACACATGACATAATACATACACATATAGTTCACAGATGTAAAAGAGGCTGCATGGGTGTGAAGCTACTGAAACACAGAAAAAGGGAAGCCAGGTAAACAACACAATGTATCTAACTATCTATACTGTATATATATTGTGAGACTAGGCTGGTCCTGAGCAAAAACATTCTAAAACATGCCAGATCTCAATGCACCTGCTTGTTATTAACTTCCACCACCTGGTACGCACTAATGGCAAGCTATGTAGTTCAGTCAGCCATGGGAACTATGACGTATCAACTGTTACATATAAATGATCCCAATAATTGGTTCTTTTTAAATACAGCACAGTGTTATTGAGTGAAAAAACATGTTACTGTAAATTTCTTTCAATCTCAACAAATGGGGTTGCAAACTAAAATGGAAACAAGCATTAGGTTGGTCCCTTCCATTCATAGCTGCTTAGCAGAGAGTGTAAAAACTCCTTGATTTAGCACCACCTGGGTACTCATAGCTCACTGCGTTCTGTCTTACTTGTCAATATGAACAATATAATTCGCTCAAAATAGAAGTATGAGTACAGTAAGTGAGTCATTTGCTTATGACTCGGTATGTGGGACGAGCCGATTTCTGGGATCCATTCCAAAAGTCACATTCCCGATGCTTGAAATGCTTGAGCTTTTTACAGTGCCAATCATGGTCTTACGTCTTTAACCCACCTGCTCGGGACGGGGATAGGATCAGAGCAAAACATGTTGCCAACACTTAAAACAGAAGAACTATGAGCCCAATATGAGAGGCTTTACTTTAAAGGTCAGATATTTTAGTTTTTTGGGTTTACCCTTAACCCTAGCCCCATCCACCTGCAGGCAAGTGGGTTTGAAGAAGGTTAAGAATAGAGGCAAAAAATAAACATGGTAATTGTATGTGCTTTCATTCAACCTTCGTTGAACTGTGAGCTAATCAAGGCAAAACGTGTCATCTCCAGACTCTCTTTCTACATCTGTTCTGATCTGCTCAGTTTAAGAGTGAAACAGAAAATAAGCTTTATCCTGCATGCCACTGGGCAGTGTATCACACTACACAGTCAGTACATAACACACTATCAGTGAATTCTCATGAATACCTGGGTCCTAAGCAATACAACCACCAGGTATAAAGGGACAGGATGGACAGTCAGATTTTTCACATTTCAGTTTGATAGAAGTTTTGTTTTTTGCTCTGAAATGTCTATCTTTATTGCTTCTGTGAGCCATCTGAATTCCTGAGTGATAATTAAAAAATGAATTCTATTCATTTCTGTAGTTGCTGGGGATTCACAATGTTGAGGAAGAGATTTTGGTAAAACATAGGGATCCTTAAAATGTTGTGTGAGAGGGTAGGGACCTGATTCCACCAGCCTCCAGTGGCACTCATTGTGATCATCTTCAAACAAAATAAAAAATGCCATTGCCTAGTTTCCCTCCTCTCCGATGAAAGACAAGTGCAATTCAGGGGATACAGCATGGATTTTTCACACTCTCTCAACCACATCTAAAAAGGGCTGTCTTGCAGTGCTGGCAGCATTTAAGAGCCATTACTTTCTCATTCAGCACATGTGCCAAGGTCGTCAGACGGGATAATGAGGTTTTAGCATCCAATGACTCCCTTCAACACTGCTCTATTAGTTATGTAAAACAGGCAGGTTATTGTCTTTGCTGAAGTGCTCATGTTAGCTTTTAGAAATTGAAATTTTTCTTTCATGTGAAAGTAAAAAAAAAATAATGGGACGGATGTCCTCCTCTCTTGTTTTTTAAAAGTTTAGGTCAATCTACATGGTTATGTGAATGCACAATATGTACTTGATATTTGGCATCCACACTGACCTTGTGACTTCTTGAAAAAAATCCACCAATGTAAGCACAACAGGGATTGGGGAGTGACATTAATAGCTTCTCCCAAGGGGAACTTGGAGCTTACAGGTGGATGCTGGGGTGGAGATGGGGCTTATCAAAATGCCTGACAGTTGCAGTTTTGGCAGGAATTCATAACAGCATGAACAACATTGCAGTGTTTCCATTCATGTATTTTTAAGCACATTCATGGTTTTGCCCTTGTCAAAAAAGAGTTGAGGCATAGTAATGTAATGTAAATTGTGGCATAGCATATATTTAATTGATTTCAATATTTAGCTGTTTACACTACCTGAATATTTAATCATTTGTCTTTCTCTCCCAACAAAATGGAACATGACCAACTGTAACTGATTGAAAAAACAGTTAAACAGCACCGTTTTGCTGCAGGTCCTGGGTTTTGCATAAAGTTTGATATATATTTTCCTGTTTATGGTGCGTGTGTCAGAAGAGGAACTATCTATGTATAAATGAAAATGTTGTTTGGTACGAATCCCTCCTTTTTTTTGCTTGGATGGGTTGGATGGCCAATGTAGCTTGTTTCAACACATCACACACTAAATGATATAATTGTGCAACATTTGAGTGTATAATAATAGTGGACTTAATCACTGTCATAGTTTGTGGACTCTGGTTTTAATAACTTCAAGTTCTGCTATTTGGTCATCACCATCTTGGTTTAAAGCCATCACCATGTCACTTTTTTTGCAACTGGTATGTGCCCAGAATGGATCAAAAGCCAGAATGTAGACCTGTAGTTCAGCCTATCAACAATAGATTTAAAACTAGTAATAAAGACCATGATCCCATCAGATAAATATTCACTGAAAATAATTCAAGTGAAATGTAGGGTAGTTTTCTCATAGACCTCTGTGAAATCCAACTGTGTTTGACCAGAAGTGATATCGCCCCCTGCCGGCCATTAAAAATGCAGGTTTAAGCCACTTTTGGTCTAGGTACTCAACTGGGAACTTCCAACACTGAAACACATGCTCAGCACAGCAGGGAGTGACCATTACAAACTATGGGATTGAGTTAGAGTTCCCAAGTGGATAATGCAGAGGAGTTGGATTCATATATA
>JAOWBC010000002.1:4859036-4877012 GCA_028566105.1 Hypoplectrus providencianus
CGGAGTACCCGGAGTAAACCCACGCACCCACGGGGAGAACCTGCAAACTCCATACAGAAGTGCCCGGACCGGGATTCAAACTCGCGACCCTCTGCACCAAGCACTCTTGCTGTAAGGCATGAGTGCTAACCATTTTGCATCATATTTTAGACATTTTGTATCCAGTTTTGTAGAATGTTTTACTTGTTTTGAGTCTTTTTGTGGTTGTTTAATGTCTATTTAAAGTCATTTTGCATCTCATAGTCTTTTTGCCATCTTTTTTAGTTGTTTAGTAGTCATTTTCACTTAGGTGTTGCCATATTTATATGATATTAGATGTTTTATGTCTATGTTCAGTCAGTCAGCATCCTGCTTTGAGTCGTTTGTAAAGTTGTTTAACTTTATGTTAAGTGTATGTTTGTTTCTTTGTTGATGTTTGTAACTTTGAGTATTTGCAGTGCTTCTTATATATAGTGTTGCATCTGTTTTTTTCAGTGATCAAGTGGGTCTTTGTTTTGGTCATTTCAGAGTGTTTGTCATTTTTATGTTATGTTTGTGGTAACTTTGTGTACATTGGTATTTTGTATTCCAGGACCACTGACCCCTCAGGTCACTGGCCCCGTTCAGTAATCTGCAGCATAATCAATGCCCCCATCACTTCTGATTTTCACATGCCCTTGAAGGGCTCTTGGTATTGTAAATGTTTGAGTGGAGACAGATAAGAATCGACAGTTTGACTGACATGATGGAGCAGCTGGAGGTGTCACTGTGTGCTGTATTCTTTGGTTCTCCAGCCAAGAAGCAGTCAATTGTTCTCACAGATCAATGAAATTCAACAGATGCCTGATTAGTTTGCCAACGAGGTGCTATCAAGTTTGCTGGACAGAATGAGATTAGTTTTCCTGTGCTCCAACACTTGGCAGCCTTAATCACTATGATGAAGTGAATTCAAGAAAGTTTTGTAAAGCTCTGTTGCTCGTGGCGGTCCATGAAACAGTTTCACTGCTCAAAGGGTGATTTTACATCCAGAGTCTGCCTAACAAAGTGTCTGTTTTGACAGTCACAAATTTGTTCCTGTAGTGTTATACCTCTGGTATCAATCTATTTGCAAGAATAGGTCCAATTTTTATCACATGATTGACATCTCAATTTTGGATGAGACTCTTCAGGAACAGATACAATGGATAATGACAATTTGTGTCTGTCAGCTCTTCATTCATCCCTGCTGTTCCAACCTGTTTTGAAATTGTTAACTGGCTGTATACAATAAGTCTGCAGCAGAGTGTTTGGCCGCTTCATGCAATGGAAGTTCTTTTGTACAAAACGGACATGGTAATCAAGTTACTTGGAAAACGTTTGCAAAGTATGAGGCTTTAGTTTTAACTTTTCCCAACTTTAAATATGTATTTCAAATATGTGTTATCATGACTACAGCAATGGTCACAGTGTCATATTTTCTTTTTCCAATCACAGTATAGTGGGCACATGGTTTAAAATGAGTTTAGAATTCCTTCTCAGACAAGAGTCATTGTCATCATGGAGATGACAGCCAGAGATGTGTGAAACAAAAACATTCCCCAGCTTCTTTGCATATACATCGGACAGCTTTCAAGAAGGAGACAACCGATATCAACACTATAGAAATACCTACAGTATGATTGTGTGATAATGGTTGCATTTAAGGGAATTGAAATCATTCAATTATGTAAATAACTTCTCTTGTGTCCCCAAAATGTGAGTACATAGAGACAGCTAACTTAGACCTTTGAAGTATGCTCAAGTCAGTATTGCAATGTCATTACAATCTGTTCTGACACTTTGCTACTGTTTTCTAGTCAATCATAACCAAAGGTCTAATGAAATCACAATACATCAAGAAGAAAAGATAAACTAGAACATATTCCCAAGTCAGTGGTGCATCCATATTCTATTAGCCATACTGCAGCTGTATTAGTGATGGCTGCACCTACCATTCTTGGATAACGCTCCCGCTTGGATGTCTATCTTTAAACCATGATTCATGATTGTGTTAAGCAAATGAATGTTGATCAGGTTCCATACACCAGTTTAGCACTGGACTCCAAAACACTGTAGGGCAGAAAAGTCATAATCAATGCAGCAGATATATCAACCTCTTTTGCCAACATGCCCGTGAAAGATTGAGACAAACTATGCTTGTCACAGCTGTTAGAATAAATCAATTCTACTCCTTCGATTATTAGTGTCATGTATCGAGGAGGTGTTCACCTGCAGTTTGGGGGCCTGTCAGAATGATCACTGCCAACAGCTGTGACACAAATACTGTAGCATCCTGTCTTGCATTTGCATTGACATGATAAAATCATGTCAAAAGGGGAATTGTTAGAATAAAGTTCAACTGGCATCTGATTTTAATGAGTATTAATGAGGTTGATGTATTTCATTCCACTATACGATCATTTTTATTTGTTCTATGTTCAGCATTTAATCAGGCCTGCTGAGTAACTTTTGACAGAATCAAACAGCAGCAAGGTCTCAGACTCAGAATGTGGTCTCAAGCCACGAGCATCAACTAGAGAAGATAGAGGGCTACACAAGTCCAGTAAAAATCATTTTTTCCTAACTCCACACACACACACATTTTAGTTTATATTGGAATCATTTTCAAACTTTTGTCTTTAAACTTCAACCAATGCTTATCAGACTCCCTTTGGAGACACAAAAGGATTTACTTTCTTCACATATACAGTAGTCCTCCTGTACACTTGTAAACAGACTTTGATGTGTAAAACCAATGAAGTTGTTTTTTTAAGCTTGTGATATGCAACGCACACCACAGAAAGGTAAACTTTTAATGGATATTTTTTAGTTGCGGATTAAAACAGTCTTACGTTACCTTTTATGTTAACAAACATTCAGATGTTTTTAGACATTTGCGTATCTTATGTATTAATTATTGAATCAAGATATTTTCCCATTGCACAAGTCATGGTACTGCAGCAGTAACCTCACATAGAACCATGAACTCCCAAATCTTACTTCTTCCATCCTACTATTGCACTTATGTTTGGCTAATTGGTTCATCTGTTAGAGGTCGGCTCATCCATATGGCTTTTTCATCACGCAGCCCTACCCAAAGAGACCACATTGTATTTGATCACTGTGTATAGAACATTTTACAGATGACAGAAAATACTTCATCCATTAAGTTAACATGCTTCTATTTTAGAAGGTTATTAAGGGGTGGACATTGGCTGAGATGCTGGGTACACCCTAGACAGGTTGCCAGTCAATGCCAGGGTGGACACAGATAGACAGACAGACAGACAGACTGTTCACAGGAAGTCGCCTTATGGTAATTTAAAATCTCTGGTTAACCTAACCACCAACTGGGGCACTTAGGGAAAGGAAACCCACACAGACACAAGGAGAACATACAATTTCCACACAGAAAGAAATGTCTTTATAGAGGCGAGCAATGATTGGGAGGTAGCCCTGTTAAATTAACCCACATCTGCCACCCCTAACAAGGCCATCTAATAGCCTGTAGTGGGTGAAAATGGCCATTTTATAATGGTCCCTTGACCCCTGACCTCAAGATATGTAATTAAGGGGTGTCTCAGTGCCACCGCGGGTATCAGAGAGGCTTTGTTGGGCAGGGTTTGAGGCTTGTAGCCCTTTCCTCCATGTCTTCCTCTCTGTTTCTTCTTTTCACTCTATATTTCTTCACAAGTTATAATGCTGGAAAATGGCCAAAACAAAGTTGAAGAAAAAAAGATGTATTATTTTCACCTATTGTTTTCCTCTGCACGGTCACCATTTCAACATAGTGAGACCACTTTTTTTAAACTTAACCTCATTGTATATGATGAGCAGGTGTGAACTTTACACTCATCAACTCCTCTTGAAACCTAACACCCACAAACTAGACACCTAGGGCATTCAGGTGGTGTACTGGCAATATTGGCGATATTTGGTACTCAGTATATTGAATGTAGCCCAAGCCATTTGGTCTAGGACCGTCAAATGAAAAACGGCCCCAGTGGGCCTTTTTTTCAGACAAGACATGCAGAAAAAAGAGAAACAATGTGAGCACAAACATAGTCATTATAGAACAGTAATAACAGGAGATAAATTCTGTGTTTCTTAACCATGACACTGAAAAATTCTGAAATAAGTGATTTTCCATGTCCTTCATAATAATGTCCACGGAGGATTGAATGTCAGAGCTGTGCCCCTGGCTTCAATATCTTCATTTGCATTCTTGGGCCTTGCATTCTGCATCACTGATTGGAGGGAAAATCCTCCTTAAAGGACAACATCTGGTGACTTGGCTTCCTCACATCAGGGATTGGAAACAAAATACCCAAATTATTCATAATGGAATGTTGAAGACAAAGGGTGATGTTTCGAGCAAACTACTTTGCATTCTCTTCGGCAAATTAACATCATAGCCAAGTGTTACTTCCCCTCCTTATTTTACACAGTAGTTTTGAGGGTATAATTTAATGCTAATTATTGCCTATCGGCTCATCATCTGTCACTGACAGCCTGACAGATAATGTCGGCTGTTTTCACTCATATACTGGCCATCGCACTTCCACTGACAGAAAGAAAGCAGTTTCCTGGGTTTCAGAACTGGTCCCTGATGTCTTTATCTTAACACTAATTCAATGCGCCCTTCACGTTCTACATCTTTCCTTCCTGCAGGCTGTTTGTTATTCAGCTCATGTGAGTCTCTCTTCATCTGTTTCTGCCTCTCTTCTGCTGAAGCTGGGTCTGACCCTGAATCCCCACACCCCACCCCAATCTGTCCCTCTTGTCTCTACCTCCCTTGTCTCAAGGTCTCATTTCTGAGTCAAGGTGGAAGTCATAATGAAGCCATCACCATTCCAGTGAGCAATGACTTTATAATATCTCATTTGATATTTGCAAAAAAAAGATCTTGTGGGTTATTGAACATGCTTCATTTATAGTGTACTTTGCAGTTTCCATTTTCACTGACAGAGGTATTTGAAAGCAACTAAAGGCTATAATAATCTAACTTTTATAACACAATAAAATGTGTGAATCCTAAATAAAAAAGGAAAATAGAACAATTAAAAGTGCAGTAAGCATTCTCATTCCCAAATCACAGACCCAGAGCTTTCATTTTGATAAGCTGGGTAAGAGACTCAACAGTTAACGCATTTTCTCCAGATCAGATATTGCACCATAAAAATGAAACCTTAAAATGCAAATCAATCAGGCCACATTCAGGACTGGTTAAATTTCACAATGAGGCATTTGGTGGTTTATAAAATGTGAATTTTCATGGTTTGTGTTTACTTCCACAGCTGTGACTCCTTTCAACTGATTGCTCTATTTAAGACTGAATACAAACTCAGTCAGTACTTTAAAGCAACGCTATTCAAATGTATCTTTCTGTGATTCTGAAGTGCAGTTTACCTCTACACTGCTGTGTAGACAAATGTGTATAAGCTTTTGTTATGATTACATCACTTATGGTTCAAAAAATAGCAAGTCAACAACTATGGAAATAGAACCAAACATCAAGCAATAGCACCAACACAAGACATAGCATGCAAGCTAATATCACAACAAGAAAATATTGGCATTTTTTCATTTTATGGAACCGTTGAAAGCCGGATTTGAATAGATTTACTTTTGTCTGACTGCCTCTTGTTAGGTCAGCATCCTTTTGTACTCTTATTTTATTCCTTAACATCCTTTTCTGTCTCTTCAACTCTGCCATGATGTCTGTGGGGGCTGTTGAACCCGGTTCCATTGCCCACTCGCTCCAGTTAAAGCACCACACACCGGCACAAATCCATGCAAGTATTCCCCACTGCTCCAAACCATTCTGCTCCAAACATTTTCTGCACAGCAGTCCAAATCGCATGTACCAGTGGTGTGAACACCAACAGTTTGCAGCAGTTAGTGGTAAGCTTTACCAAACCATTCCAACGAGGAAAGCCCTCCATCCATCAGGAAAATCTGTAAATCACTGAGGGTTGCAGCAGAGCAGGAAATCAGAGGGGAACCAGAAAAGATTTTCTCCACAGAACAGTTTTCTCCAAATCAGTGACAGCTGGCGGTATTTTCTCCTGGCTGTTTGTACCCCGCACCAAGGTTACATAGTATAGGGGAAGGCAGAGGTGCCATTCTCCCTCATACAAGCTAGTGTTGCATCAAAATGATTTTGAAGATGCAAAAGTTGCATAATGTTACTTTGCAGATTAATTCTTCAGTACCTCACTTACTTTACTCTAAGTTGCATACATGACATTGGCACAACTTTGCCAACTCCAAGTGTTACAATTCAAATAGTACATGCACTTTAGAGAGTGCAGAGCACTTTGGTATGTGTTTTCCTTTGGCGGACTCCTACTATTCTGCAGAAGCACATTCACATCTGGAAGTTGCCCTGCTATAAGCACAGTGTGATCTGTTGGCCACTGTGCTGTACCACT
Organism: Hypoplectrus providencianus; assembly: GCA_028566105.1. Taxonomy (NCBI): domain Eukaryota; kingdom Metazoa; phylum Chordata; class Actinopteri; order Perciformes; family Serranidae; genus Hypoplectrus; species Hypoplectrus providencianus. The sequence goes on from JAOWBC010000002.1 coordinate 4,865,468, forward strand.
GGAGCATATAAGGGTTAATGGCCTTGCTTAAGGGCAGCACAGCAGTGGGCACGAGGCAAGCAACAGTGCTAATCTTTAACTTAACGTTTCCAACCTTAAGGCCAACTCTGCTACACCACAAAGCAATGTCCGAGGTTCTCCATATACCAGAGAGTTAATGTATTCCCCGCATTCCAAGTTTGTACAGTGAAGACTTTGAGAGCACAGCGGGCGTCCTCTGAATGCCTCCTGAGCCCCAGCAAAGATGTCGATACAGTGCACACAGCTGGTGCAGCAGCAAAACAATTGCTCACCACCACAGAGAACAGGGTTTTAGTTCCAGGAGGCAGTACCTCCAGCTTGGTAATGAATAATGAGTGAATGAGCACCAAAATTGCACCGCCCCACGTGATCTGCATTAACACAAGCTTGGATGTGCCCCTGCACCCACCTCAACACAAGTGGGCCTGTTTGGAGCTTAGCGATGGAATGACAAGCCAATTTCATGGTGCTATAAAGCATGTAAACTAAACCTGTGTTTGTAATGCCTCTGATTTTGTGCTGCCACGAGGACAGGGAACAGAATGTGAAAGTGCACATCATAACAAAACAATGTGGAAATGAGACAGACTTCCCCTTTTTTCCCTTTAAGTGAAAAGAAGCTAGACAACTACTACAGTTTTATCACTATCTATAAACTATGTGAAATAAATAATACTGCTAGCAATTACATTCCTCTTGAAGTTTATTTATTGTGCAAATGTCTTTTTGTGCCAAATTAATAATATTAGTGTAAAAATTAGAAAAGAAATGTATTTTTTTTATTATATGCATTATTAAATGATACATATTTCTTTCAGTTTTATCAATGCCAGTAAAGTAACATCCTAACTCTCAAGGTTCTGTTTACTTTTTATAAACAATCTATAAAACCATAAAGTATATCTGCATGTAAATGCACAATCTCTAGGCAGTGGGACTAAATTTCAGTATTTGAAGCTCTCTGGTTTCCATTTGTTGTCCCTGTAATATTGACCAATTTTGTTTGAGCAGGCTTTGGTCAACAGTCTGTGTGGAAAGCAAGGGAGACAGAATGCTTTGGCCAAAATGCAACCTCGTACACTCATCTGCTATTGGGATCACAATGATGGCCTGGTGGTCAGCTCACCACTGTGGTTCAAAATGAAATGTCTCAAAAATTGTTTCATGGATTGCCCTGGCATTCATTTACATACTCACATGAAACAAAGTAAATAAAAAACTAAAAGTGCTATGAAAAAACAATGAAACAAATAAACAACATGTCAAGTAGTGTCCATAATTCTAATCAAATAAGGAAGTTGTTAAATAAAGACACATTTTCAGGATAATGGCCTTAAAGTTAAATAGGTACCAATGTTCCCACCCCACTTTGTCATATAATAAACATATATATATATTTATATATTCATGATCCTCACAGGATTAATCCTACTGACACTGATGATCTCATCCTTTTCTATGCAATGACGTAGAATAGTAGTATCCCAAAAATTATCTGATTGACTGCTATTATATTGGGTTCAGACATCCATGCCCCTCACAGGGAGAATGCAACAACTCTGGTCATCACTTAACTATAACCTATAGGCGTGATAGCATTTAGCTCAAAGAACTGCTCTGTCTCAGAACAGCTTCATAAATCTGCTAGCATGGCTGTCAACTCACTTTTATTTTAGATTAAATTATTTTTAAAATATGGGTAAAACCTCACATCTCCATCTATCACAAGAAACAGACAGGAGTAGCAGAAAACTCATAACTCTGCATGCAAAAAGTATATATTTACCAGCATTTAGGCAACAAATTGCTTCTCTTTCTAAACAATGCTGAGTTATTCTCTGTGAATGCCCGTTTAATTTAACAAAATATGTGAGTGTGAGTAGAGATTTCTCCCAGAAGGCCTGGTGAAGACACTGTGAAAGTGTATGTATCAGACATGTTCTCCTGAAAACTGACTGGCAAAGAGAATCCGTAATGAATCCATCTAGAATGACCTTGTAGCCTGCAGCCAGGAACTGATGTTTTAAACATCGAGACCCTAACTGACATCGCCCTGCTTTGTTTGAAGTTCTCTCACCTGCTGTTAAAACAACCATCTGTGCTGTTCATCTCTGTAGGACACGCTCCTGGCTGGCTGACAAAATGGGTTCAGTGTGTCGGACAAAAATGTAGAATCACCTGTATGTTCACTGGGATGATGTTTTAATGTCAGCACAGGAGGATGCGAGGAAGAAGTGCATATTAAAAGACAGATCACAGCATCGGATTATTTTCTTTATCATAATTACACGAATCATGTAAGTTTTAGCAGATATGCTGTGCAGATATTCTCTTCAAAAAACAATGAATGGGGTCATACAGAAGTATTTGCCTCTTGATCATGACTTATGATGAGGTTTCGTCTTTGTCTTCAGGAGAAAATGCTTGTAAGTTTGATACACATTTAAGTCTATTTTCCTCCATTCACAGTTGAAGTTAATGGTAACTCAAAATGTTTTTGTTCAGTTTTAGTAGATGACAAGGTCAATATGTTGTCTCTTTTCCACTCAGCGTTACTTAGTTTGCTTTAAATTAAGTCTGTGTCAAATGTCCTTGTTGGTTAAAAAGAAAAAAGGGAAGAAACATCCTTAGGCCTAAAGAAATCACTGTAGCTTCTTTCTGATTTGAAGGAATTGATTGTGTGACATTGACCCTGTGTTATAGTTGTCCATCCATGGCCTCCCCCTGGTCAGCCACATCCTCCTTATCAGATTATGTTTATGATTTCTGTACATTTAATCCAAAACATAATTTTAACTTTAATCAAAAGATTTTCACATTAGATTTTACCTTGTCATTATATTGTGAAATAACATATGCTGAAGGGTTATAATGCAGCCCTGCAGTTACTCCCAGTCCTCCTGGCTGCAGCTAGAAATTCACTATTTTGTGACACCCACCGAGCCCGTCAAGAGAGCCAACTTTAAGCACAATTGTCAGGACCTGCAGTGCACACACCGCAAAGAGACACACATTAAGGTTTGTGGCACCAGCCCTGTGTGTGTGTGCCTGTGTGCGGATGAAAGTCAGAGAGAGACAGAGACAGGAACAAAAGTTGGAGGTGAGAAAGAACAGTAGTTACATACATTTTTTGTCTTTTTCATCAACAGTATTGGATGTTCAAAGTTCTAATAACAGCATTGTTGTCTCGCCGCGGTCTCATCGACGATATGCAAAAAGAAGATTGTTGACGAACATTTTCCGTCATAGCTGTTAATGCAATTCACAGCTGTACAAAATGAGTGTATGTAAAACGAGAGATTGCCTTCACAGCTGCTAAGCCTAGGAGGATGGTCCAAGCTAAAATGTTGTGTGTAGAAAACAGTAAAAGACAAAATGTGCAATACTATGCATTTATGGCCAACTTAAATAATGATTCATCATGTCTTTTGTCCTTATGGAGGGGACGACACAGGATTTGGGACACTGAGCAAATGTAATGCTGCCATTATTGAAGATGTTACTACTTATGTCAGTAATTTTTTTGTAGTTGGGACGCTGTGCATGAAATAAAATCAGAATCATAAATCTCAGAATAATGGTATCTCTATATATATGTAAGAAAAAGAAAAGTTTAAGCATGAGATATCTTGTATTTGACCTGGATTCTAGTGAATGCAGATTGCAAAAGATTTGCCATTCATAGTAACTGGTTTTCTATCTTTTTACATTGTCCCATGTTTTTGATACAGGGTCGATGATTTTAAAGGGGCAGAGTGTAGGTCTGCAAAATAATATTATTTATTTTTATCTGAATGCCACTGCGTATGGGCTTGCATACACAAAAGGACAATAGAAAATGATCCATCAAACAGCATATGCATTATTCAGAGGTGTTATGGGTCATATCAGGGCTACAGGCACTGTCTCTGCTTTCACTGAGTAATTATTTGGATTCAATAGGCGCTGAGTACACATAAAACAAAACAAAAAAGCACAGTCTGAAAATATTCAGCCATACTGATAAAAGACAATTTCAGAGAAGTGCAATAAAAAAGACATCAAACATACTGACAATGAAAGACGAAGAGAAATGAGAAGATAATTTGCCACGAGACGAATCCCTCCTCTCTAAAAATGTGTTTATAGTTTAAAAAACACTAAACTTGTCTTCAGACTTAAAGACAATGTCCAATAACAACAGAGGTGTTTTTGACAAGTTGTCAAATTCCCCCCAAAGGGAGTATCTAAAAGTCTACTGTATAGCATTTATCTCTAATCCAAAACTGTTTTACACACACTCAGCATCATCACAAAACGCTATCTATGTGAGTATTCATCTAAAGTTCTCTAAATAAACAAAGTCTGAAAACTTATTTACAGTTTCTGCAGTGCAGAATATTTGTATGGAAAACTGTGTAAATTATGTCTGTTAATAAGCTTAAAATTTAATTGTCTTATATGAGCGCTTTAAGGGGGCTTTAATATTACATTCATGAATACTTGAAATAAATGATTATATGCTTGAAGCAATGTTGTACTGTTTTTTGCAAGTTTTATCATTTCTTCACTTGGCTTTGCGAGAGCAGTTACAACTGTTCACAAAGTCAGCACCTAACATGCCCGATACTACATCACAGGTTGTCCTTGCATAGCTGAATGACTCTCCAATATATAAAAGCAACTGAAAATAACCTTCATGATCCTCACAATGTGGCCAATGCAGTTTCTCAAACTAGGCGGGCAGTGTATGTCTACTTGTGTATTTATATTTAGCATTTTCTTCAGGGTTTTCTTCAATTTAAGTGTTCAAAATGACCATTTGTCAAAGCCATACACATCACCATAGGTGGGCATAATCAAAGAATCAAAGAGAATGTTGACTGTGTATCTAGATCCCATCCCATTCAGGCAGACCTTCACTTTCATGGCCCTAGATGAGCCGATAACTGTTATGTATCTTACACTGGTCTGATTTCTTGACTCCTGCCATATGATATTTACAAAATCCAGTTCAATCCATCACACGAGACAGCAGACTACATGTCTATGTCTACATACCATGTTTCCTTGCTGTGATTGGTTGCAGTGAGCCAGAAGGAAACTCTTATCAGCTAATGCTAGCTAGCATGAAGGACAATGTTATCTTTTAAATACATGTCACCATACAACCTGTAGTCACTCTGGTCTGTGCCAATTGATAATGGCCCTTGGAAATGAATGCTGAACTGAGAGGCTCAATATGACTATGCATTACTGAATGTGTGTGGTGATGCCAGGCGCATGCAGCGACCAGCTGACCAGCCCTTTCAAATCATATCCATGCTCCTATAATAACCCATTTCCACTTCTGGTACACTCATGCCAGTGCTGTCTGCTGACACTGCCTCCACCACCCCAGATGTCGTTTTGCATTTTTGGCTTGACTAAAATCTAATGTTGGTGCATGTCTTTAGCTGTTTCTTATTTTCTATCGGTTTGTTTATGGTTGAGTCTTCTAGCAGGATTGTCGTTGCTGCACAGCTGCACAGGTTTATTTTCTCTTCTATTAATAGTCACTTGATATGTCTCTGCCTGGACTGAAATAATGATAGACAGAACATTGTGGCCTACTCAGTATAGATGTGGTGACTCATGATATGACTACATCAGATGATAAAGGTCGACCCCGGAAAAATGTAGTCATCAGTTGACACTGAAATTGTTAACTTTAAGCACACTGATGACAGAGTTGCTATGCAGCCTGTACTTTACTGTAAGTCAGTCCGAACCTGACGGATGCTTGTTAGGAGGTCATAGTTAGATGCTGTAGCCTAGTAGTGTTCCAAATGTTAAAACTGTTGAAAGTGACATTTTGAAACTGATGAAGAATCAGATGATTCAACTATAGATGTGTAAAATGCATAGGTGCTTGTTTACATTGTTTCAGGGGGAATTACTACTTCTTCTTTTCTATATGAACCCATTATAACCCCAATGAATTCAATTCAAGTAACCAAAGCTGCAAAACAGCAAGCTGCAAATCTTTGGGACCCCCTTTAAGCCTATAGTGGGGTGAGTGTTTGATAGATAAACTGCACAGAGTGCAAAATGTAGGCAACAGAGGAAATCAAAGTGATGCTGTAAGATCCTTTGAGCTGTTTTGACACCAGCACACCAAGTACTGAAGAAAAACAGCACTGTCAGCATTGGACAGTTTAATGTCAAACTTTGTTGTATTCCTTTTAGGAGAAGCATTTTATTGTGTAGTTATTTTAATAGACAATAGCAATTAAAATGAATTATATAATGCCCTAGAATAAACATAAATAAAAAAAAGAGACAAGAAAAAAAACAGCCCAGAAACATGGTTGACTACGTTATGTTTTTAAGATTAAGTCAAAGCAGTGCACATATAAACATTTTGCTTGGGTTTACAGATCCATAAAACATCAATATAAAGAAAAAATTCTGCTGTCAAACTCCCTCAAGTTTTCTCTTTACACAAATCTTGATGATGAAAACCATCTTGGGTTGGGTGAAGCTTGGGATACTGTGCCTGTGTTTCTGTATAATAATAATCTATCACTGCTACTTGCCAATAAATTTAGCTCAGCCATCTACTTGTCTGCTTATGATGTTAAAGCTGAGAACTGTGTGCAGTCAGTCACAAAACCAGAGCCAAAACTCTTAACGTCATTCAGTGTTAAGAGGGGTGCTTTCAAATAGGTTATAAGTTAATGCAAGCAGCAATCCCTGAGCCTGAAAGGTGAAGCCAGGACTGAAGTATCTGTATTCTTTGTTAGGGTCAACAGAGGGACACTCCACAAACTGCAAAACAAAACGTCAGATTGAATGCAAGTCAATAGATAAATGTCAACTACTCACCTGATTTATTACACCATTAAACATTTACCGAATCAGTGTAATTCTTATTTTAAATTGGGTTGGCATTTAGACAAATATATTATACAAATAAGCAAGGGAAAAAAAATGAAGCCTGGGTATGCTTTAGGGCTGGGCTGTGTTTTAATGTGCACTGTTACAGTGCAATGTGTATTGTTGTCTTAAAACTTTGACTATTTTAGAATGGGTTATAAATGTATTTGTTATTTGTATTATTTTTGTCCAATAAATTTTGGCTGCCTAAAAATATCTTGTTCGGCATGGTTGAACTGAAGGACTCTATGCTATTCATTTGGAAAAACAAATGCCCCTTAATTAACAAGCTAGAAAGCTAGCTAGTTAGCTGATAACAGTGTCTTTCTGGTTTCCTGTGTACGCTCCAAAACCAAAATGGCGACCAGTTGGCAAAACCTACATCCATTGTCCCATCCCTGTTATAAATCGCCCTTCCTGAAGACCAGTTTGACTAAAAATAAATCCTTCCAGTGCATGTGTAACAGGACCCCCCTTCTGTTTTCATGATAAGTTGACAGTTACAATGCTTGGGTGACCACCCCCAAGCATTCAATCAGTTTATTGCAAGTTATTAAATTACAGTTGAGGAGAATAGAAAAATATAAACAATATCCTTTGTGTTCTGGTGTTATGATATGCTTTTTTTCTTTTTTTCTTTGCATCCAACATTTTTATTCCACTGTGGTCTGCGAGGAATGCAATTAATCCTAAATCGATCAGACCTTCATTTAGCCAAGGCTAGGTAGTTTGTAATATTTGTGCTTTTCCGTGTTTTCAATTCATTTTTGATCAATATGCTATTAAAGGTCTTGTTCCTGAGGCGGGACCAGTTTTCCTTCGGAGCTTGGGTTGCTCCGGTGTGGGGCATAAATGTTTTGTAAAGGCCCTCGAGTGTCAGGGTGGCAGACATTCGGGTTAAATGAAAATTAGTTTGCATCCAGGTAAACAAGCATGATATAAAGCAAAGGGTGCCATTTGAAATTATTGTCACCCGGTGGCTTTTGACTGTTGGGAGGTGAAAAATGAGTCAGCCGTAGGTCGAAATGGTCTGTTATACGGTAGATCGGAGGACTGAGATCAGTGCTAAGTGAAATGCTGTGAATAAGAAACAAATTACACACTATTTTCTTCAAACTTAACAAGGAGTCTATTATTGATCCCAAAATGAACTGCACAAATGTGGGTGGAAAAAGTAAAAGGTCATTCCAAATTAATCTGAGTACACTTCCTCATTTCCTATCAACATGTTTTATGCTAATAATAATTCCCTCTCCAGCTAAACCATTCAGACTGGGCTGTGCCAAAAATAGAAACTCCTTTTCAAATTATACACATCTACTCAATTTCAGCTCTAATATTACAATAATAATAAATTAGTCATTGTACCATTTATCAACCATTTGCATTAGTGTTAATGAATTATTAAGGTCTTGTGAATATGTTTCCTAAAGGAACATGTAATACCAGTTGGAGATGATTCATTTTCATTCACAGGGCATTATGACTGTATCAGGGGCCAGTGATATAAAGCAGTGGGATTGTTACAAAGATAATGCAATATTTAATTTATCCCTTTGGGGAAAGGCGTCTCTTGTTAATACAAATGAAAGGACGAGTGCATGACAACTAAAGCAGCAATTCCCCCCAGGGGGTTCTTCTGCAGGCGATACAGGCAAAGATTGAGGAGTAGCTCAATAAAGATGATGAAAATGACATGATATTTAAAACTACATTGACATATTCATGGTTACATTCATGTTAACATAAATAGTTAGCTTATTTGTATTGTTGAAACAGCTAATAGTGAAGGATAACGTATGAAAATTACCTAAAAGTCATGTGTTAGCTAAAAGTAATGATTGTTACACATATATTAACAGTTAAATTAGCAAAAGCAAATGGAGCCATTAAAATTAGGTAATGGATGAACCTATGCTCCTCCAACTGTTTGGTGTCTTATGAAAAATTATGGATCATTTTTTGTGTTTTATGTGTTCAGCCCCACAACTAATCATGGTTCATGAACCACCATAAGTCTTGATTTCCACCTCTGTTGGAACAATTGAAATAAGATATATTTAACAATAATCTGCCTGAATGAGATGTAATAGCTATTAGTCAGTGACCATTTTACTGAGCCCCATAGATCAGTCTTGGATTAAAGAAAAGGGCTCAAGGACTGGTAATTGAGTGTGCTTTCATCTGTTCATTAAACAGAGAGCTCCATCTAGTGGGCAACATGAAATGAGTCATGAAGCTTCACACACGCTGCTTCCCCAGTATTAGACAAAAGTAACTGCTGAACAATTCATGTTTGTGTGAAGGACAAATCGATAAATTAACAGTTGAAATCTGGACCTTGGTACATACAGAAAACCCTGGCAGCCACTAACCTATACTGCTAGTCAGTCCTCTCAAAGTGTCTGTGTGCATACGTCAAACACAAGGCACAGATTCAATGCCCAGGTTGTGCTTGTTTTTGTGTGTATTATGTGGAAGCAATGAGTCATAAAACATGTTTGAATATGTCATTTGGTTATAAAGAGTCATTAAGCCATGATTGGCATACATATCTAGTTAGCTGAGATTCACAACCATCATCCAGTTTGCACATTTGGGGTTTTATAGAGTCCATAATTTTAGAAATTGCGTATTTAAGACTACTCATAAATAAGTAATACAGCACAGATTTTTATGATTTTTCCTCTGTATGATGTCATGCAATCTGGCTCAACTCTCTCACCGCCCCCCTCACTGCACCCACTGCAAGAATAGACTGTAGTTTTTTTTCTGCCTTTGAGCTCCACAGGAGCAACACCAATCACAAATGCATCACTCACTTGAGGACTGAATCCTCTGATAGCATGTTATCGGAAGTCTGTCTCGTCAGACCATCTTTCTTTACAGTCCCCTACATTTGCCCTACCATCAAACAGGGTGAAAGTCTGCCTCATCACTTTGGGGAAATACAGGTTTTGCAGCACTCCTGTGGTCGGCGAGTAAATTTTCCAAGGGAGACGGTGAATGTGATTGAGGTGTCAGCAGCTGGCATCTTTGGATTACAGAGATTGTGGGAGCAGCAGTTGGTGCCACAGCCGGTAATGGAAGTCTCATTTTCCTTGATGTAGAAAGGCGAGACCCGCTGCCGGATAGCCCTCAGCTTGAAAAAGGCCGGCTCTGCTGGTTGAGGACATTTACCAAAACTAGGACATTTCTAATCAAAACCAGAATTGCATATTTGCAAATTGATAAAAAAGCCTTGTCTACTGAGAAAGAGCATAATTTATTGCAGTATTCCTATGATATAGTTTTGGACATTCCCTCTCAATGACAGCATGCCTCCTTGGTTTTTGAAGCATTGCTTTACATAAAAAAAAAAATGACAATAACAATATGTACAGAATTGTGTTTGTCAGTTCTGCATTGCATTAAATTATTTTCAATTATTGACAGATTCTATACTTCAATGATGACAGGAACCAAACGAAACCTTGTAAGAATGACACACATACAATCAATCCAGCTTTCTCTACTGACAGATTATTTAACACATGACAGGTCTAAAATGTGATAAAATGATTAATATATCAGTTTTAAAGTAGTACTCAAATCTGGCATCATTGGTCTCTTAAGTTTTTTTGTTTCAGCCATATTGTCCAGCATTGATTTGCTTTACTAACCTGAAATGAGCCATGGAGGTAATATGCTTACACACAGTGACCCTGTACAGAGGTCATTCCCGATTCACCACCTACACATAAATCTTTCCCTTCATTAGAAACAACATTTTGTTCAGTGCTCCTGAAGTATTAAAGGAAAGGTTCACAGACTGTAGTATTGACAGCGATATTGGTTGCTGCATTATTTCACACTAGCTATAAAACAGTTCCTTTTGCTGCACAATACACTGTAGAAGATGGAGCATAAACTCTACAGCCCTTGTTCAGTAGAAAGCTGCATCCTGGAAACAAACTCAATCTTAAATCAAAACACTTGGGGAAAAAAAATAATAATGAACTTTTCCCCAAACAATGGTAACAGAGCAAACTCAATGTGAGAGAGTGACATCACACATGCAGTAATTTCTTGAGTAAAATGAGAACAAAAATACATCAAATTTAGAAGCAATGTCGTCTTGACATTTGCTCTTCTGATCAGTAAATACCCACAGTACAGTAGATTGGGAGAGTGTGTGCGATGCTTTTGGCAATTTCTGACAGAAGTTTACACTGTGAACACCCTTTAGTGTCTACCTGAACCACGAGACTTTAAACTTACTTCAGTGTTACCCAGCGGTAGCAATATTAAATGTTCAGAGAAAGTGTTGGGTAATCTGGTGATGTAATATAAAGAGTGAGAGGGTCCACATAAAGAGAACGGGCTGGACAGGTCAAAGAAAACCCCCAGGAGGCTGCTGTTTGTGTCCCATGTGAAAGGTCAACACTGACATTTAAGAGGAAATCCTGCAATATGAACAAGCTGGACAGAAAAGAAATAGTTCCCTAGCATGTGACTATGTGTGACTTAGCACGTCTGGCCAACTTCAGTTTTGAGAAACACATTTTAACGTGTTTTATATATCCAAAGAGATATGCTTCTGTGTGTGTGTGTGTGTGTGTGTGTGTGTGTGTGTGTGTGTGTGTGT
>JAOWBC010000002.1:4965128-4975371 GCA_028566105.1 Hypoplectrus providencianus
AGTTTGTATTTCACATAAGCTTTTCCTGTTTCCATTTGCTAACCTGAATCTTTTCAACGTCAGAGCTCTCTTCTTTCAGTTCTGTTTCCCCATGATTGAGATACATTCAACTTTAGTTTCAATCCCCAAGTTCCCCTAGGTCATGTGTGCCCCCCGCCAACCTGAGAAGCACTGAATTAGAGCATGAAATGTTCAAACATACACAAGACAAATACACACAGAGGGGAAAAAATCATGACATTTCTCCCACATCATCTTTTAATACAGTAATTTACACTCATTTAGACTGCAGCTGGGTTTTGGATGTCTCAAACCTCTAATCACATGTAATGAAATTATGCGTCAAATACAGCGAAGATTAATCTAATTTTGGGTGGAACATCACCCAAAAGGTAAAAATGAGACTGTGTGTGACTAAAACTGGTTAATGTAGGCGCAGGAGTTTCTTTTGCACTTGTAATCATGATGTTTGGGCACTTGGGGGAAATTTTAGAATTAGTTCCACATCTGTCACTGTTTTGGTTCCAGTTACTGAAATGGGCTGGTATAAAAAATGTTTTCCTCTGGATACTTTATCATAATAAACATAAACTGTAAATATTAGCACAGCACATTTGTTACATTAGTGTGAGAAATTATCCAGTTTTTTACAGAGGTAATCATTTTATTTCTGTGGCTGCCTTAGGTGTGAATGAATTCAAGGACATAATAAGCACAGGTCTGCTGAGCATAAAGAGAAATGCTTCAGGATATGCAGTCTTTCTTAAGACTTATATGTGGAGAAAAAAAAACAAGAAAGCTGTATGATGCGATTTGAACCTGAAATATGAATAACCTCTGTAGCCAGTTATAGCATTAAAAAAAAGAAAAGAAAAATAAAAGAAGCCAGGGAGCATCATTTCTCCAATCCCACTGTATGAAACATCCATGACTGGTTTGATGGAGCATTCCTGTGAAGATACCAGGGTATATTCCTGGCGAAGTGTACCCATTTAGTGGCTGGCTAGTTAGCTAGCTAGTTTTGTTCATTCATGCTACACCAAATGTCTTTCCTACACTGTATGTGTGTGCATTAAGCTCTAAAATCTTACAACCTTAGCTAGCTAGTTAGCTTGCTAATTCCACCATGCATTCAAGCTACACTGGTTACAGAAAATCACCCATATAGCAGTGATGGGTCCAACAGTCATTTCACCTCACACCTCACACACATGGTCACTACACACCAGTCACTGGGGGATACATTATAGGAATGGTAGCTCCAAAGATAGCAAACTAGGGGGGGATACATTATAGGAATGGTAGCTCCAAAGATAGCAAACTAGCTCGCTAACAAGCCATCTACTCCCCCTCCGGCAGGAGGTGTGCTAGATGTGCTATCTGGCTTTTTTTCTGTTGTTATTGTTTTTATTATTTCTAATATTATTTAATTTGGCATTTTCATCACTTATTGACAATGACAGAGAAAATGAAGGGACAGAAAGAGAGGAAACACATGCAGCAAAGGGACCTTGCTTTCTTAAAGCTAGAACTTCTGCGCTAGCCAGCTATTCTAATCTAGTTTGTGGTCTAATAAACAATATATTCCTCAACACAGCCTTCAACATATGGAAGTTGGCTGAATTCATCTAAAGTAGGTAAAACAAAAAAAGATAGATGCATTGAATCATGTGTAGACACACAAACCTAATTTCAGATTAGTGGTAAACAATGTGCTTGGAAGACAGCGCATAGATCAAGAGCAATGAGATATGCTTTTTGTCTTTAGCATTGTTGCTCAAGCTTCAGGCCTCATGTAGCATTCACTTGTGTACGGATTTGTGAAATGGAAATGAGATTGTTGCAAAAACACACAATACTTATGAGAGATTTAGCAAGTGTTTTTAATAATAACAACAAATTTTTACTTGTCCTCTTGACCCACCATTCATAGACCGTAGTGACACCGTTAGCCTATGATAAAATGAGATGAAGAGATGTAATGGTTTTTGATAACAAAGAAATACTGCCAGCAGTGCCTAGAGCTATTTTGTTTACTGGAAAGCATGGCCAGGCTTGATTCAAGAGGGGTTTAACAATGATTTATTTTTGTCTGATTCCCTGATTTCATAGCACCCTTTCATTTAAGATAAGATCACAACTTCAAGAAAGCTCTACTCTTGAGGCAGCATTAGGCACTCGTCTCATCCCACTGCTTTTTACAGTTATTTGCTCAATGTGGCCTCTGTCTGTCATTTGATTATCATTTTTATTGCCACAGAACCCCCTCCAACTCCATTATAGTGCAGCGATTGTCACAGACTCACCTGGAATGAAATCAGTCAGACACACAGGCATGAATTAAACATTGCGACTTCACACAGAGTTACTTGTGAGGCATCGTCTGCTTAACCGTGTATTTCGGTGAATGGCTGCTCGTATTTACAGAGAGATGTAAGCTATCCCATGCTGCTGACCATAATTTAAAGAGTGCATCGTAGGTGTTTTAAAACACTGTGAAACGTTTGTGCACTTCTCTAAGTTGACAACTTGCTTTCTGTGAAGTGCTGAGGCCGTATGTATCATTTTACATACAAACACCAACACAACAAACACTAGTGGCAAGTACAGTTACATTCAGGGGCTATAGTTTTTGACAATATATAATCAAAAGGTCAAAGGTCGTGTTCCTATTCTCACTGAATATCTCCTGAACATGTGAAGAGGCCACTGCTAGCTCATTTGACCTCATTTGCCCAGTCATATGGGTCATCTGTGCAAGCACACACACTGTATCTTGCAGTTTCTGGATAGGAGGAGGTCAGGGTAGACTTAGGTACAGGCTTTAACTTCTGTACCTAACTGTGTTAGTATTTCTTCAACAACAAGATTACACCAGGTAGGCTGCTTACCCATGTGACATACTTATCTTACCTCAAAGTGTGATCTTTTCCCAGACCTAACCAAGTAGTTCAGCTTCACAACATTAAACGGGATTAAAACAGCAACCCTTCTTAATAATTCAATAAAATAGTTATTATTGAAATTTTGGGATATTTTGGCTATTGAAACATTTTAAAGTGATATAAAGTTTAAAGTGATAATACTTAAACATAAAAAACAATTATTGGTGATCTTAATGTGGCATCAATAAACAAGTTGATATTTATTGATTGTCATACACTCGTAAATGGTCAAGAATGACTTTTACTCATAAAAAGGATTTTCTACAATATTCAGAAGAATTAATCAGGGCTGGTTAAGTGACCAGTTGAGAAAAACAAAACAGTTTCTTTGTTCAAGGACAATGTGTATTTTTATTTTTTGTTATTTTTTTTTATTCCACAGTTTCACACTCTCACTTGTTCTGTCTGTCTCCGTCTGTCTCTCTTTCTCTCAGGCGTCAGACACATATCAACACTGGCACCCTGCTCAAAGGGTGCTAAATCAGCGGCACATGCCCGGTTGTTGTTATAAATTGTTGCAGTGAACCACAGTCTGCAATAAAAGCATTCCATGTTGTTAGCCTGAGCTAATCTGTTTCCCTGTAATTTAATACTACTCATAGCTGGCAAACGATGAAATATAGCCAAGACAGGGCAGGCAAAGTACGTTACACCGGCCCTGGATGGTGGTTTGTTGCCTAATGAAGCCATTAACCTCACACTACCAAATTTGATACAGGCAAAATAATGGCTTCATTAGAGGGACAAATTGCAGCCCTGTAAGGAAGAATTTCAATGAGCACATGTTGGCGGTGCATATTATCTCGCCACCCAAGAGAACAAAGCTTGCAGTAAACAAACACAAATTTTAGTTTCTGTTAATAACATGAATCAGTTGCTATAAATAATATTACAAAGCAGTTGCATCGATGTTTTATTGAGAGAATTAATCCCATCATTCAGAATGATTCATCCTTTCTGCTGTGTACAAAAGTCATAATCATTATTATAAGGTTTATTGCTGCTTTATCTGCAGGGAAATTTGTGTAAGGCTGTTTGGTCACAATGCTCATTATAGATACAGCAGTATCTATGATGTGTGTTGTGGTTCAAAGAGCAATAACTGATAACATCAACTGTTATCCATCCGCTCCTCTCTTCCTACTAATATACTAATATGCATGGCTGATCAGTCAACTCATTATAATTAAGAGGTGTTAATTAGCCAGAGACGGAGCCGGCCGTTGCATTCCAATGACAGCTCGCCACAGAAAAGCACGTTAACACCAGAGTCCCTGCTTGACTCAAGCAGAGGTGGTGAGGTGACGGAGCGCCGCCGCCTCCTTCACTCCCTCCTTCCCTCACGTAGGTCAAGAGTTTCTCAAGTAAATTACAGGGAGTGACTTTTGTTTGCATGTCCCAGCTCGTTCCTCCAGTTCTCCAAGGTTCCCACCTCAGTTTAATACATCATTCATCAAATTATGGAAAGCCATTAGTGTCAAGATTGGGAACTTGCAAATTCTTTGTGGCATCTCGCTTAGCATATAAAGCAGAGCGTGCCGGCTTTTATGCCCAACTAAATATCGATGACAGCTCTTGTTACAGCTGATGGATGAGCTTCATAATTAGATAGAGCCACTGCTTTCGACTATTAATGAGGGCTGTGAATCAAGTCCTTCCCCCTGCAAGGCCGATTTTTGAGGCGTCTCATATTTGCCAGACAGAGGGACGACCTGCACGCACTAGTCCCACTGCAGGAGGTATGAATAAACACTGAGGTGGTCTCTGTTGCTGAAAACAAAAAAACTCTCGAGTCACTATTGCACAACGTCAATGCTGTTCTTTTCCTGGAATTTGTCAATGTAATTAAGAGACCTCATCTTTAAAAAATGACCCATACGTTCTTATAATAACAATGAGGGAATTAATGATTTTGAGGTTAAAGTAGAAAATGTTATTATTCTTTATGTTAATTGAGCCAAACACTGACAGAATCTTTAAGAGGAGCTTGTGCTTGAAGTGTGAGCAGCTTACATGAGGCCTAATGATGCACAGGGTATCAAAATGAAAAGAGAAAAGAAGTAAGAATCCTTAATCAAATAGTCATTTGTGTTATTATAAATGTCAATGGAATAAGAAGCCAGTCTTAATGAGCTTTAACTTTCAGCAACTATTTCTGAAGAGTCACAGACCAGTGGTAGTAGTGATAGTAGTGGTACTAATGACCTGTTGGCCAAATATGGCCCTCCAGCTAAAAGTCAAATTCAAATTCAAATTCAAAATTACTTTATTGATCCCCAAAGGGGAAATTCTTTTTTCTGTGTATCTCTGTAAATTGTACAGCCTGATGGCTGTAGGGACAAAAGATCGTATCCTTATAAAACCTTAAGATTTCAGTTTTACCATTAACTAAACTTTCTTTTATGTATCTAAAGGCAGATGAAAGAAATGCTGATTGACATATTGCATTGAGTGTCAGAAGCTAGTGAAATAGAAGTGAGACAGGAAGTGACAGAATGAGGTCATTGTGATGTCAATTGTTATCGTGGTTGGTCAAGAGCTGATGAGCTGCTGCAGGAAGGTGCAAAAATCAAGAGCACACGTGACTCGACCAATCAGCTGTTTGAATCCTGAGATCTGTTGATTTAATGATTTGTGCCTGGTGTGCTCCTGCTTGGTAGGAACGAAAGCCTGCAGCCACACTGGCCCTTTCATGGACCGGTTTGAGACCCCTGGTGTAGACTATCTCAAGCCTCAAGTTTGGCATGAAATGACCATATTTGGATAAGAGTGATTACCAGCTAGGCAGCTAGATATTTCATACCCTTGCTTGTGAAATTGGTAAGCAAAGTGCATCTATAATTTATCTAAACTGTAATATCAATTGGCTAACTGCAACTAGTGAAGAACAAGTGAACTAGTTACAACAAATAGCTACTTAAAACAGCCAGCTGTGAAGAAGAATGGCTGCGAGCCACAGTGACATCAACATTTGTGTACTATGGCTTATGGCATTTTGGCAATCATCACATCGTATTTTTTGGAACCACAAGTGAGGGTGCTAAGCTCTCAATAAAGCTGGTCCTCGCCTGTTAGCTTGGTTAGCAAGTTGCAAAAATAAACAGCTGGCTTGTATAAGTTCATAACTAGAAATTTTTAGGCAACTAAAATAACTATCAACATGGACAACACCCATAACAAAAACACTGACTGACTTGACTGTCCATTTTACTTCAAACATGACTTAATTTGCTAAATACATTTGTTTTGTATTATTCTGTGTTGAAGAAGAGTTTGAAGTAGTAAGAGACCATTGAGACCATAAACTTATTAGGAATTCTCATAGATTTTTATACAATTGTACGTCTTCTTGCAGTGGCGTCACCCCCTGCTGGCCAATATAGTTAATGCAAGCTAAATTGGCTTCACCATTCAGACCTGACAGTGAAGCAGTAGTTGACATTTTTATCTCTGACTTTGTTGTTGGCTAAACTTTATTAGGATTAATATACTTATCCCGTGTTTTGAAAACAAGCTGGCACAGATTTCACACCAATTAGTGTGTTCAGTTTTTGGTTTCAGTGATTCTCTCATTTATGTTTGGTCTAAATCACAACACACCTACCTTTTTTTTGTTTAATTTCTGAATAAAATGCTAACTGCCAACAAATACCGCACAACAGATGACAGAACTGCAATCCCTTCCTTACGCTTACTTGACTTCTAACAAAGCTCAAAATGCTGAGAATCCTCTTTCCTCTGGGTATGTCATCATTTTCTAGTCACAGTCCCGTTTGAAGACTCAGCTGTCACTTTCGTCGACTCAAACGCATTGAGCTCCGTCCTCTGCTCTACACATGAAACATGTCTCAGTTCTCGCACCTAGATCTGACGACAACTGCATAAGCACTCGTCTTTTCTTGTTTTCAATCCTTTTTAAATCTTTTGAAGCAACACAATTTATTATTCCCACAGTGCAGATTCATTTTACAGTTTTACTCCGCTCAGCATCCCGTCTCGTATTTGTTGTTATCTCTCAAGTTCTATTTCCTCCTCTTCCTCACCATACATTGCAGCCTGAATAATTCAGGTCTAGTTCAGTCTGCCTATCTATATATCAGTCATCCCATCTATTTAACTACATTATCATGGCACAATTTGCCAGCAAAGTTATTGAATGTGCCTTGAACAAGAAATTAACATCATAACTTTGAATCCACCAACTTTCTGTCTTAGACTTTGACAGACTAGGGCCATAATGACCGCCTATGCACTTATGTTCATACAACACTGATTCATGCTCCTGGAATATGATGCTGGAGCCCTGTGCAGACTTTCTGGTCTGTGAAAAACTGTTTTTTGAACAAGCAACAGCAGACAAAAAAGCATGAGGGATTGGCCATTGGGGCGACGAATATAATCCAGTTTCTATCTACGTCAAGAGAAGATTCATGAGCTTTTCTATTTTGGTCGGTTTTCATATATTAGAGCAATGAAGAGCTCATGACTGAATAAATACAGCCAAATAAGGGCCTTGAATTCTTGCTCAAGTCTAGGAGAACCTGTGCAGTTAATGTACTCAATATAACAGGTCCGATGTGTATATAGGACAAATAAGAACACTTAGAACATCAGCATGCTTCTTTAAAAAGCAGCATTTATTGAACCTCGCTCCGCGTCTTTGCTCTGGTGCGTACACCTGCTGTTGATTGCACTGAAGCCAACACAGCAGGTGAACAAGCAGCCTTAAAAACACAGGATTTTGCCTCATATTCAAAACTCCATTTGAGTTGTTTTTTTGCTGCATTAAAATCTTCCACACCACCTCAAACAGAGCCACGTACCAAGTGGGAACAATTTTTACTCTAGTGGGTGCGATTTAATTCATTTTAATATTATTTTAAAATTGCCACTAGTCTGCTGTTGTGGTCCAAATTTTAGGTCAGAGCACGGGCTTGAAGGGATGAAATATTTAGCCAGCTTGTTCTTGCTTTACTCTGGGTTCCATTACTTATTCATTCTGGCCCAAAATGCTTCAATGACTTACAATCTGCACAGAAGACAGTTAGCTCCCAAAGGGCCAAAACATATTGTGGGTTAGAGAAGCCTCCTCTTTCTGACTCGCTCTATTCACCAGAGACATACTGGAGCTATTCTTTGCCAAACTGTGTTTATACATAATAAATAGGGTATATCTCTATAAGGAAATATTAAGCCGGATCCGTTTCTTTCATGTTCTGCCACATAAATGGGGCGCTGTGGGCTTTATTTTATGCTATCTATATTCAGTGTGGGACACGTTACATAAAACAAATGTCACAGTTACTGATTCAAAGAAGTAATTCAAGTTATTTTACTCAATAGGAGCACTGATTTTTTTTACTCGGAAATTCTTTTATACAAATGAGCTTTGTCAAAGATACCTTTACCAACGTCAACACCTCGTTTCATGCAAACATGTTTCTTTTGGGTCATGCTAATAAGGCTGCTCAGCTGGTCCACCTCTTTGATCTTGATCAAAATATATCAGCTGTTGGATGGGTTGTCGTGAAATTTAGTACATCATCATGAGAATTGCAAGCAACTTTTCATCTTGCGCCATCAGGTCAAAATTATAATATTTACAGTCTTGCCAGAACTGTTTCTTCAGTGCTGTGACAGTCCCGGCGAAAGTCCTGGATGCCCTGGATTATCATGCTAATGTAATAGCATTCAGGGGAAATTAATTGCCAGTCTGAATTGCCTTAATTACAGTCGCTTAATGTGCATCCCTGCTTTAAACCTGTTAATTAATTACATTTCCAAACCTGCTTTAGATTTCGGCAAGTTCAAGCCCCTTCTTCAGCCAGTGAATACTGGTGGGGTGGACATCGAGGGGGCGGCCAGTTGTAAGTATCTAGGTGTATACCTGAATAATAAGCAGTACTGGTCCCTAAACACAGACGCCATCTACAAAAAGGGGCAGAGCCGCCTCTTTTTCTTCAGGAAGCTCAGATCTTTTGATCTGTAGTATGATACTGCAGATGTTTCATCGGTCTGTGGTGGACAGCATGTTGTTTTATGCTGTCTGTTGGGGAGGCAGCATCAGACACAGAGATGCAAGGTGGTTGGACACATTGGAGGAGGTGGTGGAGAGGTGCACACTCAGGATGATGGAGACCATCATGGGATGCCCAGACCATCCCCAGCATGGCATCTCTGTTCACCAGAGGAGCAGCAGTGGAAGGCTCCTCTCGCTCTACTGCAGGACAAAGAGATTCAGAAGATCTTTAGTTCCCATAGTCATCAGGCTGTACAACTTATAGAGATATACAGACAAATGAATTTCCTCTTGGGGATTAATAACATAATTTTATTTGATTTTGATAAAACCAATCAGAATTGTCTTATGCAGTGCTTATCCCAAAATAGTGAAGAAAGCAAAAGGGAGGGGGTTTCTGTCTGGTATTGTCGAAGATCTACATCCAGCGAGTCAGACTTTAATATGTCCAGTAGGTGGGGTTATGACCAAATACTTGCCAAACGGATGACAATAACATTTTTCATCGGACAATCCTTATCCCCAGGTTAGTAAATACCCACACTGTCAAAGCCCTGTGTGCCTTGGGGCACATATTATTGTCCGTCTGAGATGCACCAGGCTTTGAACTCCAATGTTGACCCATCTATTGCAACATAAGGTGATCACAGCAAGTGCTCTGAAAGTCATGTAGTGTAAAGAGTAGTGATGTCCAAATGAAGCGCCATTAGCCAAAGGTTGTATTTCTAATCTGACTACATGAAATTCTTTGAGCGACAAAAAAGACCAATCAGTTTGCTTTAATCCTGTTGGACAGAGGCATCATTTAGTGGCTTTTTTAAAAAGTGGTTCATGAAGCCTTATTTTGCCAGGAGAGAGTCTGCATAGAAAGGAGGTCGGGGTAGTGGGTTCAAATAAACACATGATTTTCACCCGGGAGACAGCTGTTTGTATACTGCGCGAAACCAGAACAAGCATCTGTTTGTAACATGTTCGAAACACTCGAGGACTTGTGCTAGTTTACAACAAACAAGAAGAATTTGTCCCTGTTTATGAAAACTGTTCATTACCACCTCGGAAAAAATAAGAAAAAAGAAATCTAAAACTCTATCCTGTGATTTAATTATTAAACAACTTTCTTTCCAAGCAGGTCAACAAATGAAACAATGAAACAACGGCACATTAATTCAGTAACAGCTCTGCTCTAATGTCAAGACCACTGACTGTCTCATTGTCACTTCTGTGCTGGAGGTGTCACAATTTCTAACATAACGCAGAGTCCCATGGATCTAGATGACTG
>JAOWBC010000002.1:4993545-5003574 GCA_028566105.1 Hypoplectrus providencianus
TAATTTTTTTAAAGAAACTTTAACCACACCAAAAGTCTTACCATCCTTGGTGATTTTCATGAACATCTGCATTTGGCCACATTCTTTATGCAGCACGTGTTTTGTACTTTCCCTGTCTGCATTACCAACAAAAGTTAACAAAACCCTCCATGTTTTAGTCAATATAAAGTGATTTCTGAATTTGCGTTCTCTTTTTTGTTTTATACAGCATCCCAACAGTTATTTTAATCAAGGTTGTAGACAGTCGATTTATATGCCCTCCATCTCCTGAAATACATTAAAATTGTGCACAGTTTAGAAAATTTGCCTAAATCTAAGTGACATTTGAATATAAGCATATCAAAGCAAAGCAAGGAAATGCATATCTTCCTTCAGTGAAAAAGCTGTACCTTTTTATATAAAGGTAATATGCTTCCAGTTAGCTAACAGAACCCATATACTGATGCAATACATAAAAACGAGACAAAATGATGCGTTAATGCTACTAATGCAGATTTGTATTTATTGTAGAGGTCAATGTAAATTGTAAAGTGTTAAACATCCTGGTATTAACTGTTCTCCCTTATTCAGCCCCAGTTAAATAAAGAGGGCAAACAAGTGTTATGCCAATAGGATTAGAGAAGGTTTGGTGTGGCATTACATGCTTAATTTCCGTGTTGAATGTTAGTTCTCGATTGAAATTTCAAAATGGGTTAGTTCCACATATGTGCCAAATACATAAATATTGCATGTCTTATGTACTGTTGAAAACAACACACTAATGATGTTTTGAATACTTTAAAGTTCTCATGATGTGGGACCAGAGGCTAAGTTAATGATCAGGGTCATCAGGGGTTAGCCTTACAAACCTCCTCCAGGGCCACAGAGGACATTATACAACTGATTCATAGCCAACTAGTTAAGTTGTGTTCATGTTTTTTCCTTGAAATCCCTTTTGTGCTGAGCTGCATTAGTAGAATTTATTTACAACATACCAGCTTTATGATTACAGCGTATGACTTTAAAGTATAGCTTGAGGATGTTATGCAGAGACTTCTATTGTATCATTGTTTATTTTAAGACTCTTACAGTGGTACACAAACAAGTGTTGTCATTATAATGTAGTAAATAACCACTAAAGTTCGTACAGTTTTCTTCCAAACAATTGCAGTAGTGTGATTG
This sequence comes from Hypoplectrus providencianus, assembly GCA_028566105.1. Taxonomy (NCBI): domain Eukaryota; kingdom Metazoa; phylum Chordata; class Actinopteri; order Perciformes; family Serranidae; genus Hypoplectrus; species Hypoplectrus providencianus. The sequence continues at coordinate 4,994,707 of JAOWBC010000002.1, forward strand.
AGATGCTGGAACAGAGAATTGAGGCTCAGCCAAACATTACAGATGGAACCTCATGAGTTTATCTTTTCTGTGTATTACAATGCAACCAACTTTGTCTTTCATTTCAAAGACGCACACTGCCTTGCTGTTACTGAAATTGTGTTTTGGTCTCAGCTTTGCTTGCTAAACATCTAAAGTAGGCTTAGTGTATGTGGATAGAAAACCAAGGCTTGTATGCATTACCATTTCCCAATTGTTTTGTTCCTTATTTTTGGGATTACACTGGCACACAAAGAAAGCAGACACAATGGAGACAGGATTGGTCATGTCCTTGGTCTAATTTTTGTTCTTACTGGAGATGCAGTCCATGGTTTCTTGAATTTTCTATTGTTTCAGGTACACTGGGGACACAGTAACAATAGAAGAGCTTTATACTGAGCTATACTGATACTTAAACCTACCCAATAACCCAAGAATGTCCTCTCATCCAGCAAGTCCTTAAACAATAAGTCACCCTTAGGTTTTGGTGATGTTTTTGTATAAGGCTGAATATTATTTAAAGGTTCTATATTAAGGAATATTACATTTTATAGAAACTTTTTCTGGCAATATCCTTAACAAGGGCCATTGCAGTTTGCCATCTTACATTTACTCCCTGATTAAAAACTCACTCTGAGTTCTTATTATAATTTGGCATTTTTAATAGCATCGTTTGTTGCGCTGAACTGTTCAGCATTCACACAGAGGGTGAATCCTGTTTATTTTAGTCCCAGGACTACTTTTCACAGAACTAAAAGGTTCAGCTCCAGTCTTACTTGTCTATGTTCCCATAGTAGTCTAAAGACCTTAGAGAAAAGGGGAAATTAGTTAATTATTATTTCATAATTAGATGAAGGGTATTGGTATTCACAGGGATGAAAACACCCTGCAGCCTGCAGTATTCTGTGAATGCCTCTTTCATAAAGAAACAAAACAAATTTTGTTTCACACTTGACATCTGCTATGAGCAATCCTGTAAGCTGCACCCTGAAAGTTCCTGTACTTTCAGAAAATGCTACACACCCAATGGAATTGTTTTGCCCTGGCCCCTGTGGTTGAACCACAATGAGTTCCTCAGAAGATTCCTTGTCCTTGGGCTTGAAAGGGGACTTTTGTATACATTGTCTCTTGGTTCGAAGGCCAGTGTTTTGCAGGGGCTTTTAGGCAAAAATCAGTCCTTGATCCCCTACGGTAGTCATCCATTAAGAGGCAGAAATATTTCTTAGCTTGGAATGTTGTTTAACTTTTTAATGTAACCTTACCCTGATGCCTCACAGTACAAACCTTGGTCAAAGACACTTGCTGACAGCTGCAGTTTTCTTTACGAATTGTGTAAACATTGGCCTGGCAGGTTAGTTTGTTTTAGTGCTGCTGTGTTTACAATCTGCTGCACATGTAACACTATTCCCACACTCCTGCTGTTTATGATAGTCTTTATGCAGATAGGACATTTTTGGTCAAGTTAGCTAAGAATTGATAACTAATATACAATCTAACCCCTAGGCATGTTTCTGTAGAAATTCACTGACCAGCACCATTGCATTTTCTTGTTAAATAACACATCAACCAGTTTTTCCATGTCTGTGGTTCCAACATAGCATACCATGAAGATAAAGATGCTATACTATCTATGGGGTCCCGATTCCTGCATTGTTGACTCAGGAAAACATGTTGTTTGTGTGTTTGGTCTTTTTTTTTTGTAATTCAGAAAATTGTGTTGCCCACTCAGTGCTAACTGACATTCCAACCATTATATCTGCCAAAAATCACCTAAAATCTGCAGTGTGGGAGAATTTTGGATATTGACCAAATTGACCATACAAGTAAAATCAAAAGGATATTTGACTACAGAACTTTTCTTCTTCTTGGTTCTGCATTATTTCAGTCTGAAACCCTTCCCTACTGTACAGTATGCTGGACTAAGCCTGCAGGACGAAACGTGTGTCAGTCCAGATCACTGTCTTTAGGTGGATGAGCTTAAAAAATTACTGGTGAGGATGTTTCAATTGGCATTTTACTGTTTAAATAAACATGGAGCTCACTGTTGAGGGGTTTTTATATTATTTACACATTTCAAGGTGCTCATTTATATCAAGGCAGTTTGTCCAAGCAATGGTACACTTTTATCCCTACACCCACACCCACACACACACCATGAGTAGCTGGTCAGGTGGCTGATCCCAGACACAGCTCCCTGACTGCTCAAACACGCAGATACACACACACACATTCTCTCCTGTGCCTCCCTCCTCACTGCACAAATTAGTTAAGTCACTGGACTCAGAATCCTCCAGACACTCAACCTGTTACTTATGTTAGTGCTGGTGTGAACGTTTTATTTTTGTGTGGCCTGAACTCCTGTCCTGTTTGGCTTACATATGACCAGAGGTAAGCCTCACTCTGTGTTTAGTCAAGGTGTTATTTCTTTGGCACAGCTTACTCTTAGGCTGATTGTTCTGTTTACTTGCCTGCATCGAGGCTAGCCTTGCGGTCTTAGACCCTCTTTATACTGTGATGAACAGGCTTCCAGGCCACAGAGCATCAGCCACGCACCTGCGTCTTGCCACTGTCATCGCTCGCTGTCTAGCGTCAGAGCACACTGAGAAATTGGGGACTATAAACAGCATCTTCCATCAGCAACACTGTGAACGGCTCTGTGGCTTAAATCTTCAAAACCTGACTTTAATGTGGTATGTGTTGGTTTGTAACAGGCTGCTTGACTCAGTAAGAATCTCAGGGAAACTGTGGCCTGTTTTCATTCATTTTTTTGAACTTGCATGCATAACTAATTTCTTTTTTTGCTTTTGTAAAATCGTCATTTTACATATATTGATTAACGTTTTAGAGTCTGACTCTTCCATATCATTTCTATTGTAAAATGAGGGTTATTATTATTATTTATTTATTTACATTTGGACATAGGATGGACAGCTTTTGATGTATTATTCAAATAGTCAACTGTGGGTGGCTTTCATATTAGCCACTTTTTCGTTCCTGCCTTTAAGCTTGAAACTAGAAATGTGTGTACCAGTTTCTTGTCACCCTTAGCCTGATATATCACAGAAGGTTGCAAGGTGTTTGCGGAATGATGGAGTCTGTCAGTTGTGTTTTCTCTTTAAGCCTGTTCAGAGAAATTTGTACAGTTGGGAAGGTGTGGCTTTTCTTTTACACTCATTTATGAGAAGTGCATTGGGTTCAAGTCATACTGAAACATATGTGTAAAACAAACCACTTCTGCTGAGTCTACTGTAAATCAGTGCTGTTATCAGGCTGGCTGTTAAAAAGCTTTTACATAACTTTGAATGTGCCTGCTACTTGAGTCTGAAGATTTTGCAGGAGACCTACCGCAGAGCTCATGACAAATTCCACAAAATAGCTACTCTTGATCAGAGGATTGCTGGCTTGACGTGTCAAAATGACTACCTTGATTGTTTTGCTGCAGTAGCGGGCAGTTGTTCATGTTATTACAAAGGGACTTTATCTGTAAACATGTGCTGTATACATGCTTAGTTGAGCTAAGCTGCGATGATTTCACATTCTGTCTGCCAGTGTTGGTAACGTCTCATGGTGCAGCCTCACCACTGTTACATGACGCTGGAGAAACATCGATGGGGCGGGTGTTTGTCGGCAGAGATATGTCCCCTGAACTCCTTTAAGAAACTATCTGCGGTCCTCGAAGTTACCCACTGACCATCTGCTCTGAGTTGGGTCCATGTGGCAGCAGACATCTGTCCTCTCTTAGGGTTTATTATAAAACCATCCACTCTGACATGTTTGGATATGGTACTACATCACATCATGGTTTATAACTGTAAGAATTAAATAAACTAATTTATATATGTTTCTGCACTGTTGACCAGAGGCCCATTTGTGAGTGAGAGTCGTGGCAGTGTGGGAGCATTTGGGATATTTACAACATAACCAGGGAGCTGCAGTAGAGATGTTTTGGCACTCAGCCACTGGTAAAAGTCACAGCGGCTGCCGAATGAAGCAAGTTCCGTCCGCTGCAGCATTCAGTTGTCTGCACTGAGTGTTTGTGTGTGTGTGTGTGTGTGTGTGGTTGTAGTTCCTACATAATGGGACAGGAAGAAGTTGCTAGCCAATGGAGTGAAGACATTTTTAGGAAGTGAGGCTATTTTGCCCACACTTGAAAATACACTCAGTTGCTTTTTCAGGTCAGTAGATAATGTTTAGTTGAGATGTCTTATGGAGGTTTGATTTAACAATACATTTTGAGCTTTTTGTTCTAATTACTTGTATAGTCGTCCACACAGACAGACACATGCACACTTACATTTACATTCAGTGAAGTTGGAATATTGAGACTGTAATACAAAAATTGACAGTTTTGGTCTGCATGACAATCCCATTTTGCTGCAATAGAAATGGTTTGAGATTTACATATTTTATCTAATTAGTTGTGTTGTTGAGAAAGTTTTCCCTTGGGAAAACACAATATATGATACTAGAATGCTTTGCCTATGGAAAAGTTTTGTTACTTAAGTATTGTAATTATGTCATTTTGAGTGATCTATGCTCTTGATGTGCTAGGAAAAAAATCTTGTTTCTCGTATTAGATTTATCACAATTCACAAACTTAAAGGGTATTACTACTGCTGCCTACCACTGGTTAAATAGAAACCGTAGTCACTAAATGTGCATGTTGTAATGGCTTGTAATGCCAGGTGTGAATTGACATACCTGACAAACTGACAAAGTTTTAAATTATACAAGAAGCCATTGAAAAGCTGTAATGCCTGTGATATTTTTCCTAAAACATATGTTCATTATTTCTTTATATTAATACAGTGAGGCTGAGAATGCTTTATGCTTTTTGTTTTGCAAGAAATATGAATATCAGATCAGACGGATCAGTGGAACAGACAAACATTTATCTTTGACTTGTTTTGTAACAATGATGCCATAACTTAGATGCCAGAAGAGATTTGTATCTATCATTCTTCTTTCCGCTTCCCTGCAGACATCGGCTCAATACTAAGATGGGGAGGATGTGTATGGTCGCGTGAGAATCATATGAAACAGCTTAAGGGCTTTTCCTTTTTCTTTTTGAAAGAGAGAAAGAAATAACTGGGTTCCTGTTGTCAACAACCTGGAAAAAACAATAAGGCATGGAATGATGTATAGAACAAGGTTTTCAAAAAATACCTTTCAGTTGTTTATGTATTCTATAGTTAAGTTATCCTGCTGTTTGCTAATGCAGGAGGAAGTCATGGTTGGATTATAGCCACTGTAGGCTGGCCTCATTCCCACAACTTGGAGACTTGAACTGGTTTGACAAGCACATTTATGATCATGTGATGGTCTCAACCTACAGCAGATATTCTGATCTGCTATAAGTGTTTTTTTTTTCGGGATAAACATGATTATGTTGATGTGCTACTGTGGTATTAAGTGTTTCTTCAATAGCTCTTTATACTAAGGGTAATTATAATACTGAAAAACTATAGTAGTAAAAGTATATAGGTGATTGTTTTTTCCTGGTAAGTGAAAACCATTACCAAAATTGTGTCACTACAGTATCCCTTTAATTACTGTATTATAACATGTCTGGCACTATTCAAATGCTGATATATTTGTTACAGAACAACAACTCTTGTACTGAGCTGATATTGAACAAATAAATGCTAGTGGAAAGAATTTATTTTAACCTGACCTCTGTATCAATTGTTCAAATTATGTCAAGTGGTACAAGAAGAGCATTCTGAGAGTTTTTTTTTATCTTTTCTGAACGCTGTTTGCCAATTAGAGGTCAATTTTGCTGTCGCCTTAAGTGCTTGAATGCACCTGTTAGTCCACAGGTTTGTTCTTTTTGCACATTTTTACTGTATTTTTTTTACTCATGATGTCAGTTCTTCCTGACATATTTTATATCTTTAGATTTTTTTTTGCTTTCTTTTCTCCTTTTCCAAAGCAGAAATAAAGAGCATGAAAGAACAGTTGTTTTTTCCTACTCCTACTGTTTTATATGTTATAGCCGTCACTTTCAGCTTGAAAGGCCTTAACCCTTTCAAGACAGTTTGTCAGTTTTTCTCAGTACGATGGCTTTAGTGTGCCTGTTGTTCCTTTTCTTACAGCAAAATATATGGGAGGTGTTATTACAGACAGTAAAAATTGTATATGGTGAGCCCTTTGTGAGAAAGTACAGGTCGAGGTGAAATAGATAGTTTGAGCTGGGTGCCATCGTGGCAGGAAAGGATCTAAAGCAAAACAACAAAGTTCCTAAGAGACCAATTATTTGTCCATAAACCTTCCACCTTTGAAACAACTTTTCTATTTAATATTGCTCAGCATTTCACTAATGTGTTTACCAGTTGTGATTGAGCTACAGGTCCTTTATTGACCAGGAGTCAGTCATGGTTAGGTTTTACATGCTGACCCCTATCTCACAAATTGATTGTTAAGCATAGCACTCAAAGGCACTGTAGTCCAACCTTCCCACAATAATACTGATAGCTCAAATGGAAATGAAGTATTAAGTGTAGACTGCACTAATATATAGTTGTGATGAGTTCTCTGGAAATAGAAATGCTACTTTCTTTGGTTGTGCTACGATATTCATTGCATTGATAAATGATTGGCCAGTAATGAGTGTGTACATTGTGATGTGTTATTATGTTAATTCAGTTATATCTGATAAATTACCCAAAGACAAATTGCTTGTGTTCACTTAAAGGGATAGTTTGGTCTTTTGGACATTAAGTTGAAAGAAATACTTGTCAGTTGTGAAGTGGGTGCAAAGCATTAGCATATTTGACAGTCTCTGGTGTCTGAGTTCTGGCTGGTGCTGACAGTTGAATGCATTGGTCCGGCAAGCCGGCAGGATCAGTAATATTACTATGTGCTGTGATTGTGTTTACTGGCTCTTGCATAAAATAACCTTTTTTGCAAATTGGAGCTGGTTTCTGATATGAACAGAACCATTGTATTGTGGTGGAATGGGTGACCTTTAAGTTTACATGTAGTTTTGTGGGAGAATTCTTGATGGTTTGGCAGAACTATCTTTTCTCAGAACCGACCAGAACTCTATGTATCCACTTCGATACTGGCAAGTATTTCATAAAAAATTATGTCCAAAATCCCAAACTATCTCTTTAATTGCAACACATACACATACCAATATTGTAGGCAGCAGATGCTGATCAGTTGTATTGAGTGTGTTTAAACTAAACTCTTATGGAAATATTTGGTGTTTTGATTTACTAGAAAAAATAAATGAGCATTTGAAGAGTCTGAAATGTTATAACAATAGTGATGGCAATCAACTTTGGTTAGGTATGGTGTGTTAAATGAATTTCTAAATTCTATAGAAATAATTGCAGTACTGTGCACTATGTCACCTAACCTTGATATGTAGGTGGGATATTGTTGTCATTAAATAAGTGTCCTGATGATTGTGAATTTCATCTGTCTGTCCTCTCTAACATTTTTCCAGAGTGCATGTCTCAGAAGAGCTGAAATTCCCCCCTTATACAATAGCATCAGGACTGGGGGAAGAGCAGGAGGAAACATATTACGGTGAGTTTTTTCTGTTTGCAGTGCATTATTAGGAATATTTACAATTCTATGGTTTCCGACGTTACGATCAAATGCCTGTGCTGAATATTGTACTACAGCTCACAAGATAATTTTTTAATTTATTGTAATGCTAATTTGGAAATTTCTAGATAGTGGTTTGTGTGCCACAAGATCAGACTAAAAAGAAATCATGGTGCTTCCCCTTAAGGCTGAGCACAACAAAGAGTTTAATCAGGAAAACACAGCAGGCTCTGTTGCTGCTTCAGAGGGTGTGCTCTTAGAAATAGGTCCTATATCTGACCCCACCTATCTGCTGTGAGGTTCATAGGTCACTGCTGTCTCATGTTTATAAATACTGTGTTGTCAACAGCCGTAAAGTAGGCTTGTAACCACACTTAACGTCTGCAGCCTTGAGTCAGATCAGCGTCATTCACTCGCTGGCCATCTTAATTTCAAACCATTCATTCAAGGAGACACGGGTGAGTAGCAACTATCTTACATCAGTTTAAATGAGAATAGAGTTGATTTTATGAAGCTGATTTTAAGTGTGGTTTGAAATGCAGGATTTGTTTGTGGCCCTTTGAAGGAGTTGAAATGCGCCTCACGTTTTCACCTGGATGATAAGAAACATGCAGCAGTTTGGGTGTTTTATGACTGTAGTTTGTGCAGATATTTCACAAAGGGCAATCATCTTGGTCTGCGTTTACACACACTTAACACAGTTTAAATACAAATAACTCTGCTTTTGCATAAGTTCTTAATTTTCTTGTAAAGGGAAAAGAAAGGCCATGACAAGTAAATTGTGATCAGCTGATAAGCTGTTGATTTCATCTACACAATGATCAAGGCTTGGAGGACTAAACAAGGACCTTGTTTTTGCCAAGTTGAAGGTTTTTAAATTGTATTCTCTTTAATCACTTTAGTTGGACTTATGGACTCAGAGAGTTTGGGTCATTTAATTCCTTTATGTTTTCTGAACTAATAAGAAAGGTATTTTCTTTGTTCAGACTCATAGTTTATATCTAGATAAACACTTCTGCTGAAATTAGCAATTAAATGGCAGTTTAGATTTATAGAAGTCAGATTTTATGGCGAAATTACCAACAGCCGATGTACAGTTAACCCTCGCTCTATCGCGGTTCATGTTTCGCGGCTTCGCTGTTTCGTGGATTTTTTTAGGGCAGGTTTTTATGCTTTTTGACATTGTTTGAACGCGCATTGTGATCTGCTGCAGTAGAAGCATAAGCAAAAGTTTATCACGATAGCCTGCTCTAGACCCGGTGAGTGTGTCACTCAAATCAGTCCCCCTGGAAA
>JAOWBC010000002.1:5008863-5032373 GCA_028566105.1 Hypoplectrus providencianus
CACATTTATACTGGGGGCAGAGGTTACCCTCCATGGTGCCACTTGCCACCATCAGGAATTATTTACACAAGGAAGAGGAAGAAAAAAGAAATAAATAAATAAACATTTTTAAAACAATCTGTTATTCTTCAGTACTGGAGAAAAAATATATACAATATACAAACAAATCCCACAATTGGATGCTAAAAATCTGAACATCTGAAAAGTTTAATATTCCGGTGTAGCCTTATTACCTACATTTGCCGTATAGGCAAGATATAAATGTCACTGTCATGTGTCATGTGTGAATGGCTTGATATTTCACTCCAACTTTTACCATGCTTATATTTAAGGTCAGTCTGGTAGCTTTTTGAGCATTCAAATATCAAGAAAAGATATTGTACTTGTCTCACATTCCATTTACAGTTGACAAACAAGATATGAAGTTACTGATGCCGTGTTCATAGATCAGTCCAGCCATCGAAAGGTGCAGGATGTAGCCACTCAGAATGTAACTCTTACACTAGAGAAATAGAAATGTTTGAAAGATAAAATCCTACAAAAACCAGCTGTCATTTTTGAACAACGAAATTCTCATTTAGTTACAGTAGTCGTAAAACATTAACTCAAATAAAACAGCTTGAATGATGTTTACTTGGTTGAATAATCTGTTTTATAATCATTCTCATTACAAATCTTGATTCTCTTTCTTTCCTCTTTTAGCAGGGGACCAGAAGTGAGGGGACAATGCGAGTCCACGTGCACACCAAGTTCTGTTTCCTGTGTGTGCTCACCTTCCTCTTCCAGCAGTGCAACCATTGCCATGGAGAAGAGCACGACCATCAGCACGGTGGACATCACCATACCCACCACAGCCACGCCCACAGTGACCTGCAGATATCTGAGGCTCCGTACGTGAGAGGAGGCACTTTGTCCCCAGAGTCCAAGAGTCCTGAAGGACACGGTCTAGAGGAGGAGCAGCGCTACTACATCCAAGAGCTGTTCAGGCGCTATGGCAAAATGGACCGGCTAGATTTCCAGGGATTTCAGAGCCTGCTGTTTAGCCTGGGTCTGGGAGAGGTGAAGGTGGTAGATGTAGATCATGAGGAGCTGGGCCATGACCATGTAGCTCATCTAGACCTGGTGGATATGCAGAAGGGGCTCCACTCACATTCATCCACCCATGAAGGCCATAACCGGGGTCATGGTCACAGCCATGGGCATGGTCATCCACACCACAAGCCTGGAGCCCACCATCCGCACACAGAAAAAGTTCCTACAAAGTGCAGCCTACAGCCCACTGTGACCAGTCCAGCTGCTGGTGAAGCTACAGGCCATGTCCATGATCATGTCCACGATCATGATACAGAACATAATCATGATAACACCAAGGTAGAGGATAAAGACCATAAACATTTTGATGGACATGTGCAACATACACATGAACATGATCATGACCCTGATCACGCACATGACAAAGAGCACAAACATGAGCTGGTCCACTCTGACAATAAAGATCTGTCTTCCCCACCACACAGTGATCATGACCACAGCAGCCATGACCACAGTGACCATGACAGCCATCATGAAGATGACCAAAATCATGTCCCTGAAGTACAGCCAGGCACAGACATTCCTCCAGGCAGCCAGGAACAGCAATCCTCTGCCCCTATGGAGCCATCACAAGTCCCTCAGCCTTCACAGTCCTCTCCTGCCACCACAGAAAGTCGGCCCAAGAAGCCGAGAAAGCCAAACAGGGTCAGAGGACAGCGAGGACGTAACAAAACCCATTCTACTCTGACACCTCAGTCCAATGACCATGACCATCCACATGAACACAGTCATGATCACGAGCACAATCACGAGCACAGTCACGGTCACAATCACGGTCACAGCCATTCTCATAAAAAAAAGAGAGAAGCACCAGGAGGGGCTGCATCCCCTACTTTACCAGTCCCTGTGTGGCCTGGACACCCAGAAGGACTGTCCCATCAGCATGATGAGGTAGGTTCAACTTAGTGACCAATGTTAGCTTTGACACCAGATTTTGTTTCGAATACAAACAACTTAATAGTTATCTGATATATTTAGGAGACAAAATCTGAAGTATATTTAAGGTATATTTTACATTTTTTTAGTCCTGCCATATAAGTAGATGTGGTCTCAGGGGTCTGAAAAGTGAAGAGAGAAAGTGCTGTGGAACTGCAGTATTTCTAATGGCCAGCGGGGGGCAACTCCCCTATTTGCAAAAAGAAGAGAAATACCCCTACTTGACTAATTTCCTCATTCAACCGTCTCATAGTGTGTTCCTGGTCTCAATAACTAGTTTAAAGTCTTCTTTAATACATCATGATGGTTATTATGTAAGTTTCAGTCCCATTTAGAGTAAAATAGACATAAGACATTTTAAAATGAAATACACCATTCTTAATGCTGGTTTAATTTTTTTTTTCTGCTGTAATGTTGCGCAATTTGTGAACTAAGTACAGTTGGTCGTGAACAATAACATCATTATTATAACAAAAGTAATGTACAAAACATGATTGTTTTGTTTTATTTCTTTTATTCTCAAGTGTTTGCTTTACTTTTTTTATGGCTTCAGTAATATTATCAGATGTAAAAGCTTCTATCAAAAGGTGTTGAATACTTTTGACAACCTTGTCATGCCATTGTATAAATACTTTTATTCACTCACATACCTGCAGCACTCATGAAAGCTGGCTGTAAATGTAGGGGCTTTATTAAACTATTAAAGTGAATGTAATATGGCAAATTTGGCTGCTTGTTCAGTCAAACATGAACTTACTTGCAGTAAATATGGCGGACACAAACATGCCAAGCTGACTTCTCCACACCTCTCCTATTACAATGACTACTTGTTGAACAGCTAGTTGCCCCCCCCCACAGCCCTGTGCTGACTGTACTCTCGCCTTCTCCTTCCAGTGTTTGAACCTGACTCAGCTCCTTTCTTACTATGGCCTGAGTCCCGACTCGCCCATCTCCCCCAGCCAGTTCACCTACCTGTGTCCTGCCCTGCTCTACCAGATAGATAGTCGTGTCTGCATCCGCCATTACCACCAGATGGATGTGGAGCAAGAAGCTTTGGAGCCTGTCAGTTCCGGTAAGAGCCCAGTATCTTATTGATCCAGTCAATTTTGACTGAAAGGACTACTCATGTAGAGACAAACAAACAATCATTTCAGCAAGTGTGAATGTCAACAGTGCTATGAGCCCTGTCTAAATCTAAATCTGTATATTTGCCCCCCAAAAACTGTCTATTCAGACATAAAACAGTTGCTAATCTTTCAGTATATTACATTCCTAGATGAACCTATAAGGAAACATTTCTGTAGGATTGGAAAAATCTGCATTGATAAATAAATGAAAATTTGGAACATAACATGTAGAAAACATCTGTTACAGCAGTATAACATTAGCTATTTTTTTTAACGTATATTTATGTACCGGTATTTATTTATTTTTGTCATACCTTTTGATTGTAATAATACATTCCGTAGCTGGGCTGCCATGGATTTAGATCAGAAAGGTCTTTCATTGCTGAACAACATCCTTATGTGGAGTGTTTTCACACACATCACAAATGTAATGGTCAGTTATTAACAGTGTTCAGTCTTGCAACTGTGTGATCTTCTCACTGATTGTTGTCCAAACAGAGTCACAGTTAGTTTTATTTGTACAACGGATCTTGTAACAGCACCAGTAGCCATCACTCATCACAATCCAGCAAGCATGTTTGTTCAGTAAATCATTGTTTTGTAGTGATATCTCTACGTAGAGCTCAGACAATGATACTAGCCTAAGAATATGAGGATGATGATGAGATGATGACCTGGGGCTTTTGTCAGACTTTGAGAGGGTGTCCAATCCAGGCTCAGTGTTGTGATGAGTGAACTAGCTATAACAGAATCCTGTTTCATATCTTGAAATAATTGATATTTACCAGACAATTTGGTTTGGGAAATTGTAAAAGTCAGCTGTTAGTCCTTATCCGATACCATCGGCCAGAGAAATCAGTCTTCATGAGAAGGAAACCACAGGATGTGCTGTAACCTGGAGCTATTCTCTTGGGGAGGAAGACTGCAATAGACATTTATTGAAATAATCAAGACATTTTATGATGGTAATTATTGAGTTCAAGTAGTAATTGTACTTATAATCCTCAGAGTATCAACACCATTGTTTGCTCCAACTTTTTCTAATTTTCAGAAAACCGATAGAGCAGTTTCTTCTCATTTTCTGCTATCCAGGGCAAAACTTAAACACTAGCATTAGGATATTTAAAGTCAGTGCAGGTTTCTTTTAGTAATTTGAGAGAACAGCTCACAAACCCAATGAATAGGCTGTTGCTGACTAATCCCAAGCTTGTTGTATTTCCACAACACCAATGCGTAATTAACTTTTAACATTTACAGATGAAGGAAGCTCAATGTCTAATGGCTCTGGATGTAAGACAGTGGGCTTGGAGAAATCTTTGCTAGAGAAATAGCTCCTTTACTTTACAGTCCCAAAGTATCTTAGTAAAGGGGTGTTTTTCCTGTCTGTTGTTAACCATGCTCTTTGATCTTGATAACATTCAACTATGAAACCACACTGCCACAGACTTATCTTGGTACAGTCACCTTTGTTTAACCTTTTTTTTTTATACTTGAGGTTTCTCTAAACGCACATGCTTCTGACAGGAAATCCACACATTAATGCATTAGATGCTGAGGGAGGGTCATTCTTGTAATTTATAAGATATCTTACATACTGCACAACTTACTTTTGTGTAAATATCATGCAAACCCAATAGGACAAAAAGTTAAAAAACACAATCTGAGGTTCACTCAGGATTCTGAATGACCTATTGACCCATTTAAACTTCTATATCCTCTGCTTGCTTATGAAGAGTGATACTAGTTACATTAGTTAACAAAAGTTTCCAGCTTCATAGTGTCATCTAAAGTTGCCCTTCGAATCATAAACCTTTTGCACCTCCTCCTTTTCTGTAAGTTCTATTTATCTGGAATTTCTGCACAGTTGCAGATAAAGATTAGGTCACTCTATTAATAGAATTAGATTCAAGTTGTGGTATTGTTTCTGAACATGTCTCAGTAACTGATGCTTCATAATACTAAGGCCAAAAGTAAAACCTAATAAACAATTACACCAAACTAAATGCTCCTGCTGTGTCTGCAGCGTCCCTGGTTACAGCTGCACGTTAGTGTAACAGAGGCCAGTGCAACTTCCAAAGCCCCGCCCCAGTCCTGCACTCCGCACGTACCTGACTTCAGTCCATATTTGCTGTCATCTAGCCTTCCAAAATCAACTATTTTAACAGAAACTGCCTGCTTCAAATAATAAATTAACAGATGGTCTGCCAGCTACCTAATGCATTTATTTTCATTTAATCCAGTGAACACCTTTATTGAAATTAAGGACTTTGTTTAAGAACATATTCATTTTTACATTTTATTTTGGGTGACAACAATATAAAATGTAACGGCAAAAATTCAAAGCGTCAGTCTGGAATCATTATCTGTAAAATGAAAAGAAAAGAAAAGAAATTAAGTTAATTAATGAAATCCCAAATACTTACTGTGTTGATGATATAATGGAAGAGGAAGATGGCTATTTTTAGACATGCTTGTGGATGCAGCAAGTATTTAGCATAATCATGAATTGATTAATTCTTTCAGTCAATCATCAGTCCCAGCGAGCATATCCATAACTAATGGCCATCAGCAGGAGTTGAAAGGCAGTGAATGTGTGAAGTGATTTGGAGAAGCTGGCTGGGATGTTTTTTGTGAGCCATATTTACTGCATCAAGTTAATGTTTTACTGAATTGGCAGCTAAATTTGCCATGTCACATCCACGTCTTTACAGAGCATATTCTGCCACGCTCACCTATCTGCAGCTCTGATTATTTGTGTATTGTGAAAATGTGTGCCCTTGAAACTAAGTAATTTGGTTGTCATGACAGCAAACAAGTGGTCATTTTATGTGATTGAAATAGCAAAAAACATGTTTTAAATGGAAAAATACATCTTACTTGAAGTAATGTTGACATTGATTTTAAAGTCCTCTTCCATGAACAAATGTGTTTTTTTACGTAAAACCTTGACTATGCTGACTGCTAACTGTGCACAGTTTGTCCCTGAAAAGCTTTTCAATGGTAAAAGAACAATGTAATCTAGTAGCATATAATTTTTTTCTCACAACCATTAATGATGTGTCACATGTGCCACTGTCAGTTGCAAGCTAAAATAGGTCTGCTAGTTGCTAATTTCAGCGAACAACTGAGAAAATAGACTAGATATCAAAAGTATTACTGCAGTCTGCAAAAGCCATGGAGTTCTGTGACTGGCTGGCAAAGCTCTTTCGCCAGTTAGCCTCTACTGCATTTAGTGCAGTTTTCTAATCTATTAAAAAATCATTTAGACAGATTAAACAACTGGGTTAATCTACCGTAGATAAGTATAAACTATATTGTACAGTTTTATCGTGAAATCACGTACACAAAGCCTAACCCTAACTCTCTGTCCCTCTGGTTTTAGCTAACACACTGGTTGGCTCTGTGTGCCCGTGAACATTTGCTCTTAAAAGCAGAGAACTGTTGAAATAAACATTTGTTATATTCAGAGCTCTACAATGTTAGGTTACTGTGGGCTTTCTGTCTGAGTAGCTGGATCTTTAACTACCATTAGCTAGTAGCATACAGCAACAAAATGCCATGGCAGCGTGTGTGAGTGTCTGAGGATTCTTTAAAAGCACAGTACTTGTGATTAGATTGGTAAACAGTGTGAAAAAAGAGGGACTGATACGGGGGATGAGGCTTTTTTTTTTTTTTTTCAATTTTAAGACATCGTGGTGTTAACATTAAAAAAGTAAAAACCTTACAGGCCTACATAACCCTTTTTTTTAGGTCACACAGAGAAAATATGAACAATCATTACAAAAAATAAAATAAAATTCTATCAAATATGCCCTATTATTCAAAAAATAAATTAATAATAAAAGGAAAAAGTAGGATGAAAATAGATTATGACTGAATTGACGGAAATGGCAGACAACAGAAAAGTCTAATGCAACCTCTGCCCCTTTGAACACCACTGTAAAAAGGAAAATGCAGTTCAAGGTACACAGATAAGGGTAATCTTTTTTTTTGTACAACCTGCACACAGTGCTGGTACAAGGAAAAATCACTGAACACATGCCAACACACAGTTGCAGCCTTAGCCTTAGGCTAAAAATCTCACTGCAGATCTGCTTTTGACACAAATGAGTGTGGGTGTCATATTGTTTTAAACATGTGGTTTTGAAAAAGTATCAAAGTATTGGTACTTTTCACAACCTTATGTTGCGGTGATCTCTCTCCTTTCAGTTTGTGAATTCCTAATATTGGAAAAAAAAGTGAGAAAGAGGCTGAAAGAGAAGCTATAAAGAGTGAAGGTCAGTGTGAAGCCTCGCTCTGTGAACTCGCCGTGTTTCTCAGTTTATGAGAATGCAAAATCACAGTTTTTTAAAGATAATGAGTTACAGGTTGTGAAATAAAGGTCATCAAGCCATAAAAGCTTGCTATAAATCCAACAAGGACCAGCAATCACATTTTCTGCACACAAAAATGGAAAAATCTAGAAAAAGTTGCATTTCCTACAGTGCTTGAAAGACATTGTGAACCCTATATTATAATTAATCTGACCCCACTGCATTTACATCTGGTACATTTGTTCCCATGTTCTGAATTATTCCTGCAGTATAATTGGATTTTAGTTTTCATTTATGTTATGCAAAGGAGACAAGAAGTTTGGGAGCCGTCACTGAAAACAACCTAGCAAGTGTGGGGTCATAAGATGTTCTGCACAACCTGCTTTATTTTTAATTAGAGGCAGAAAGTGGCATTTTTATGACAAAAGAAATAATTTAGCTGCAAAACTTTTTCAAGATGGAATAACACTGTCAGAGCAGCAGGCACTCAAGTTCATCCATAAGATTAGTGGAATTCCATACCTGTGCGCCCTCTTAAATCTTTAATTATTAAACACACACGCCCCTCTGGAGACACCTGTATCACATGTGCCTCAGGCAGCGGCATGCCACCACTGAAAATGAGTCATAAAAATGGTAATGACGGCAAGGAACAGAGCACAAACAAGTCAAAAGGGCAGGAATAGCTTCTCATTAGTGGAAAATTGAAGGCGCTCGATTGTCTGCGATTGTGCACCAAGAGTCAACCATAGGCAACGCCACACAGCACGGAGCTACCTCTCGTTTACCTCCTGCCGGCATCCGTGGGGGAGCTGGGGAAAATTTTCAGTTGGTTTCTGACTCGTCCCCACTCCCCTCTCTTTTTGCGCTGTGCCAATTAGGAGAGCCTAAGCGACACCCTGGGCCATTTTTCTGAGCCATGGCTCACAGGAGATGCGTAATTGGAGAGAAGACACAGAACACTGGGTCTCCTTCTCCTCTCTTCTGTTCCCTTATTGCCGCACATATCGCCCTGCTGCAACCCTCATGCACACCTCAGAGTCTACACACACACACACACACACACACACACACACACACACACACACACACACACACAGCTGCATAGGGGTAATGAGATAGAGAAGTAGATGAGCTGTGTGAGTGCGAAGGACCTGTGGTGTGATGTACTGTCTGGCTGATGTACAGTTGTCTCTCAGGGTTACACGATGTTCCGCTTGATGCCACAAATAAGAATGCAGCGAGCCGGAGCTCTTTTTACTTTGGTAAGGCACATTGAAAACTGCTGTAAGAAAAGAACTAGACATTGAGGGTTATTACAGGCATCTTCATGTGTGATGACGAAATGAATTCAGCAGGTCCAGTTTGTTCTTTCTTAGGATGAGGTTCTCCCCACAATTGTACCCTGGATTTAATCCGTAGCTGCTGGGACTGATGGGTGCAGTAACTATTGAAAAAAAATCTAATACTGTAGCAGTAGTGCCAAAAATAAATGCAAAATACAGGATTTACAGATGTAGATGATTTTATGAGTGAAGAGTGTTTATGTACATTTTTTATTTAAAGAAAGAGTGAAAATCAGATTCTGTTCAATTTAAATGTATTAACTTTTTCCATTTTCTTAAGATAACAATACACATGGCCTAACAATTAAACCAATATCTCACTGTATGTGTATATTTGACATTGATATACATACAATGCATTACATTATTGTCAACAAATTCTGGAAATAAAATAGAAAATAAATTAAATTGTGTCAGTTTCATTAAGGCAAAAATATAAATTAAATAATAATACCTATTGTTAAATAAATACAAAAACTACATAAAACGAATAGAAATGGAAATAATTAATACAATATCCTTTTTATATAACATAATTTATAAACAAAACTAATGAAGATTATTCCATTCAGGACATGGGGCTTATTGAGTAGTTTGAGATGAAATGATGGGAATCATACAGCCGTAAACACCGCAATCACTAGAACACAACCTAAGGGACATTTGAAGCGATTAACACCATCGTCCAAACGTCTAAATGCCTTCCACATTTTCGTCATGGCTTCAGAGAACGTGATTCTGCAGTGAGAGTCAGAGTTTGAGTAGCAGGCTTTCCCAAAAGCTAATGAAAAGGGGCTGTAATCAGCACTTAAGCATCAGGGCCTTCCTCTTCAGTTAAAATATTTCCCCCAGGAGGAACTCCAGCCTCCTGTTTTCTGAGCGGAGAGATGGTTGCCAGGGGGGAGACTTTTTTGTAATGTTTTTTAATCCTACAGCTGGGTAATGGGACAGTAACAGCTTGATTCAGTCTCTCTAAAGACCACTCTGTCAGCCATAAGACATGTTTCAGATCATCTCTTCACAAGCGACACCACCTGGGGCCGATTAACTGAGGAGAGGAAGTGTGTCTGCCAGTGTGATTTTACTGTTATTAGTCATTTCTTCCCTCTGGCTAGATGCCAGCGTTGCTTCTTTGTTTGGATGAATTAAGCTTTATCAGCGCTCAATAGTTTGACCTGGAGAAAATGTACGGGGTGTAAAGTAATAGTCAGACTCTTACCAGGGTCAAACCATTTGGCCCTGACAAACGCAACAACTCAGTTTGATTAATTTAAACCAGACTGTATTTAATTGCTTCTGCTTCTACTATGAAGCCTGGAGTTTGGACTTGATGATTCTAAAGCTGTTGGGGTGCAGTATTAAACATTAATCAAAACAGAATGCATCAGGTGTGTATTAAAAAAAACAAAAAACATTTGATTATCAGCTTTAAATCAAGATGTATTATCTCTGTACAGTATTCAATTGAATGCATGTCAAAAGGGGTAAGCAACTGATCACAGTGTTTGGATCTGACCACACCCAAAAACAAGTTCACAGCTATTTGAATGAACACAGTGCGATGTCTGTTGCCTAGCATATCCTGCTTTATCATGTATATTAGTCTAAATGGGACCATGGTTTACTAAATTAAAATCATAGTTTTTGAGAAAACTTGAAAGTAGACAAGGAGACAAAAAAAATGTTTCTCATAGACATCTATACAATCAGACTTTTCTTGCAGCCAATGAAGTCGCTCCCTTCGTGCCCTGAGGAAGACTGCAGATTTAAGGCACTTCCACATTGCCTTCATTTTTCAGATCCAGGGGCGATGTCCCCTTTTTTATCCAGTTTATTTTATAACATTTAAAATCCTATATAACCAAGTAGATCTGTGAGGAACAGATGTTTGCTGCACCTTTAAGCACTAGGTTAACAGACAGTTTGTTGTGGCACATTTCTGAAATGCCTCAGTGAAGTCAATTGTCTGTAAGATGTGCATTACATGCGCACTGTGTTCTAGTCAATAGATTTCCTATAGCTGTGTCAGCAGTGAGGGACGCAGCATCCCTTTAGCAAACACACCACCAGCTTTAGTGTGACATTGAATTTCATAGGACATTAAACATTTCGTCCTCTGTGACGAAAGAAAGAATTCTGAAGTTTTCTCTCTCGGTCTTGTGCTGTTTGGAAACGTGTCCTGAGCTGACAGGCGGACTGACAGTTTAAATGATAGTGTACCTTTCTGACTCTTTCTCTTCTGCTTCATGTCTGCGGCCTTGAATGAAAAATGAGGCGAGTAGAAATGCTGAAATGTCACTTCACATTTCTTGCTTTAGGCATCATGTGTCATCACAAGGACACATGGATTGAAACCCTGTGGAGGGTAGTTTTCCTCACATGTGAACAGGATGGAAGGTGCCTTCAGTCAGCAGCCAAATGATGGTAAAGCTGTCGCAGTCAGTCTTTTCTCTAAAAGATGAAGTCAGCTGGCTGAAATGGGGGCAGTCCAGCATTTGGCTGTTCAGTTCCCTTGTTTTTATGGAATTTCACACACACACAGAGCTTCTGAGTGCTACTGTTTTGGTGGAGTCAATTATACTCTCCTTTCATCCCTCTCCCTTTCTGTCTGCCTGTCCCTTTCTCACAGTGTGGGTGTGGCTGTGGGGTTTTGTGTCGATCACCATCATCAGCCTGCTATCTCTGCTGGGCGTGGTGCTGGTACCCATCCTCAACCAATCCTGCTTCAAGTTCCTGCTCACCTTCCTGGTGGCGCTGGCAGTGGGCACGCTCAGTGGCGATGCTCTCCTTCATCTGCTGCCTCATGTGAGTACAGCACTACGTCTGGAATTCAATATTCATACATTCATTATTGAACTATTTACATTTTACAGCTTCTTGTCCTCTCCTCTCTGTTCTGTGTAATCAGCCAGCAGTTCAGTCAAAGTTTACTGAATTTTTGCCATGTGATGGTTGATCTCATTCATTGAAGACTTTCTAGCTGTTCTACGTAATGTTTTTATTGAGACATGTGGCATAAAGCAATGTGAGAAATATTAATTTAATTTTAGTTTATTACTTTTACTATGGGAATTTTTGTCCGACATGATTTGTTGCACATCACAAATGTGAAAGCCTAAGAAAATTTCTGTTCTTTTCTTTTTGATTAGCTACTCATAACATAACTACAGAAGTGTCATATATGGGAGTCCTCCTCTTCTTAGGGGCAGTAGTGACTACTGACCTAGTTTTGAGACACTTTTTAGTGATACCAAAACCTTCAAGTTCCTCTCCCACTGACCGATTGTCTGTACATGTCTAACACACTAAGTAGATCTGTGTGCAATTACTGTTACACAGTGCCTCAGTGATCATCAACCATCCTCTTGAACTCTACTCTTGGAACTGGAATCTGTGCACTGATAAATGTGTGATCCTCCTCCCTCGCTCCCATCCTCCTCTCAGTCGTCCTCTGTTCCTCTTCCCGTCTGCAGTCTCAAGGGCACCACGACCACAGCCAGCCTGAAACGAGTCACAGCACTGATCTGGTAACAGACTTTGATGGAGTGTGGAAGGGTCTGACGGCGCTGGCCGGAATCTACCTCCTCTTCATCATCGAACACTGTATCGGCATGTTTAAGCACTACAAAGACCACGGGGTAAGACGTCCATGACCCAGCTAGAGACGATGGACAAGACTGTTATCAGACACTAATTCTCGCACACACAGTTTATTTGTTCCCCTTGATACAGACATGTAGTGAATGTCTGTGTGTACTATTGTGTCTGTGCTCACAGGGCAAGAGGAAGTCGAGTGAGGAGGGCAAGATTGGCAGGAAGCTGTCAGATCACAAATTAAATCGTCGCTCAGATGCAGAGTGGCTACACCTAAAGCCTCTCAGTGAAGGTAAGAAGTGCTCCTTCACAGTGTCAGCCTCAGCCCGGCTGAGGGGGCTTTGCCTCTGTAACACATCCTCTGTTCTCCAGAAGCCGACAGCACAGCCATCTCCTGTGACAACGGCCACAACGACAGCCAGCTCACAGAGATCCAGACGCCCGACTCACCCACCAACAAGACGCCCCTGGCACCCGTAATACCCCAACCAGACCCACAGTCACCCACCAAGGAGAACGGCCGCAAGGTCAAGAAGCACGGACACTCCCACGGCCACGGCCACTCTCACGGTGGGAACTGCCACTCAGACCAGGAGATGAAGGATGCTGGTATTGCTAGCATCGCCTGGATGGTCATCATGGGCGATGGCATGCACAACTTCAGTGACGGCCTGGCTATAGGTAACATGTTCTGCTTTATGTTTTATGAGTCAGGAATACCTCTGTTAGTCAGAAATACCTGTGTTACTCTGGAAACAGGTGTTTGTTCAGATGCCTTCATTACTTTGCTAAAACTTTTGACTTTCCTAAGAAATAATCCTCTAGAAAGTGTAAAAGACACAGACAGGGCTGCACTGTTTGTGAGAGAAAGCAAATAATTCACTCTTGAGTTGAATCATGAATTATTTGTGTGATAGCTAATATAGACTGGATGACTTGAAAAAACTGAAATCACTGAGGCAAACTGCATGGCATTGTAGTATACAGTAAAATCATAGTTTGGCTAAGGGACATTTACCTGAGTCTGACAGGCCATATCATTGATGTCAGCCACTTATAATCACAGCCAAAATGGGAAACATCCACAGCTAATTGTTATGGTGGCCAATAAAGGTGAATTTTTGAGCTATAATAATAAATATATAATATATATTTTTTTTAAAGAAATAACTAATAGTAATAATATTATTATACATGCAATGTATTGCAATGTCAACCATTTATATTCAACTAAGAAAATAGAGTATATAGAAATGCTTAATAAACATTGACACAGTGTGATCAGTGTCAGTGCCCTGCTGATGGTTTTTAATTCAGAATTAATAAAAAATAAATAAATCAAGATAACACATACATCGTTTTGAGCATTATTTATCATGAGAAAATAATTTAATATCTGCACATATCAGACAATATTAACAGACACTGACATGCCTTTGTATGTATTGGTTGGGCTCTAGTCTGGTTTGAATTGCAGTCAGGTCAGAGATAATTCAGTTGGTTGGACCTGCACCGTTTTGCCATGTATCATGATGAAGCTTTCTTGGACAGACAGGGGCATGAGTTAGGCTAAATGCAGCTGCTGGACAGAACTATGAGCTGTTTGGAGACCAATAAAACGGAAAAAACATTACATCTCTGTGGAAGATGAACAACACAGATATGATAGTTTGTTATAGAGGCCGCTTTAACATGAATATAAGTATCACCACTGCAAAATTGAAATAACTAATGAGCCATATTTCCCCGTCCTGACATTTCCTGAACTTGTTGTCTCTCCAGGTGCAGCGTTCAGTGCAAACCTGACAGGAGGCATCAGTACCTCAGTAGCTGTTTTCTGCCACGAATTACCTCATGAACTTGGTAAGTGAACTGCAAACAGACGAAAGTGTGACAAAAATAAAACAAAACAAGTCTTTTTTTCTCGTTACGCACTAGACAATGCATACTTCATTTAGAACAAAGATGCATTGTGAAGGCCCTGCAGTTAGCCTCGTTTTAAAACACTGCCTCATGCAAAGCAGCTCTTATTCTAACTTGGACTGAAACTTTAATCCGAGGGAGTCTCACGACCCCTCGGTCCCGTGGAACTTGTTAAAAACTCAGCAGTGTCAATAGTCATCACTCTTCTTCTCACTCCAGAAAAAATGTACTATTTCCCCGATTAATGGCTTTTGTCTGACAGCAGCGAAATGGCTCGTCAACGTGTCTGTCAGTGAAGATGATGTACCGTGCCTGGCACACATTGTTCAATACAGTCAGGCTCAAAGACGCTACAGCTGCCGGTGCGTTCATTTGCATTCAAATCTGTTCTCTCCGAGGACCCATTTGATTCAGTTTGACTCAGCAACAGTGAACATTTTTGTTCGGAGGAGAGTTTTTTTGTTTTTTACTCCGCGGAGCTCTCCTCTGCCTGTTTGTTTATAGAGAGAGAGGAAGAGGTGGCGAGAGTGGGGCTGAAAACACAGACAATGGGGCCATCCACAGCAGATCAGTACTAATGATGTGTCTTGTCGTGGCGCAGTTTCCATGCCTCGTTTGTGTGCTTGATGAATAGAGTGGTGTCAATTACAGCGAACCAGTGAATAATAGCCTGCGTTTGTCTGGCTGCTCCCCCTTGTGTTGACTAGTGGCAGCCTGTCCCACTGTTCTTGTTGTGTTTAGGAGTAAAAACAGCAAAATAGGCCTCTGTTAAAAGCATCTGCATGAGCGAGGGAGATTAAACACAATGGGGTTTATCTAAGGCCACAAAAGCCTGTTTAACCCTTTGATATTCTTCCAAGGTAGGGGTGGGGCTGGGATACTTAGGGGGAGATAGCAGGTCAATGGTACATGTCATTTAGTGGTGTGCAGAATATCTGTTGTTCTAGTTATAAATCTGTAATAACAGTTACTTCATCCACTCATTACTTATTAAAATTGTCAACCCGTCAGGATTTTGAACAATTGTTTAACAGACTTGGGGCTAACTTTGAATATATCTAACTACTTAAAAATATTGATTCAATCGATTGATACAGTGAGGTCAAGATTGAAAAAAGCAAAAAAGCTGTCAGTGAAATTGCCACAATGGGGACAAACATGACCACGCATAAATACACTTTGGCTCAAAAAAGTCTCAAACCTAATTTATGCAATTTACAAGCTGTTTACAGACCCAGTATGCATACATATTCACATACAATATGCAGAAATAACATGTTTTGTTTTGTACAAACATATTTGTAAAGTCCATTTTTATTTAAATATCTTCAGGTTCAGAGGTCAAGCGAGGTCAGGTTTCCCTAGCTGAAATTTGGCCTAACTTTTGAGCATCATTTAGCCCTAGTGTCCTACATGGTAATAGACTCCTCATGCCTTCCTGTTTTCCTATGGTCCTGGCATCTGCACTGTGGCCCTAAAACTGAACCCACTGCTGCCCCTCAAAGAAAAGTCGACTGGGCCGAGGCTAAATGCCAACAAATGTGCAGTTACCGGCTGTATGTCTGTGAGGCTCCAGGATCATATAGAAGAGCTCCATTTCTGGTTCAACATTTTCGTCTCTATTCTGTCTCCATTGTACTCAAGTTTCCAGATGGTTGAATGCAGCACAAGTCCTGTCTCAAGCGGCCTGTGAAGATATGAGAGATCAGCCTCGTGTTCTTTCACATTTCCTGTTGATTCGGCGCCCGCTCTTCAGGAGCACTAGCTGTCGTGCTTTCGCCCCCGTAGGGCCGCTTGTCAGACAAACCCAGCGGTTTGACGAGTGCACCTCTCAGCTCCTCCTGAACACAAAAGCCGTCCCCCGCCTGGCAGCTGGATGGCAAAGATGATGATTATGAGGGTTCTTTAACCACCCAGAGTGAAGCTAATTGGCAGTGATGGGTGTGTTAATTGCGGTAGACGAGGTGGCGGCAGGCGTGTCTGACTGTCGGACGGATTGGAAGTGAGGAGGCAGGAAACGCCAGAGTAAGTTGAAGAGAGAGAGAGAGAAAAAAAGGCCATTGAAGTGAGGTGTGTGTCTCTCTTTAACTTCTCCCCCCTTTTCTATGGGTTTGATTGATGGATGAGAGCAGAGTGGTAATATATTCATTGAGGTAATTAGCAAGGAAAAGAGGCCGCTTGTACACGGTGCAGGAAATGTAGGCCACCCCCTTCTCAGTATTCATCTCTCTCTCCAAATCCAGGGCGTTTCCGCTGAGACTTGGGCCTCTTCCCGCTTTTGGCCCCGGCAATGATTGAAGAGGGTAGCGAGGCTACGGCATGCATGTGTAATCATAAGTGTATCAGAAGGGAGTCAAAGACATATTTCTTAGAAAGAGCAGCTCCTGGTCTGTTTTCCACCTGCTGGAAGACAGATAGCGGAGGCAGACGTATGGAGGGGGGGTTCTGCTTTGAGCGAGTTCACCTCCTCACTGATGGCAGAGCCAGAACAGAGTGAAAGAGTAAAACAAAGCGCAGCATGACAAGCGCCGAGCGATTCAGCGAGGGGTTTATATGCAGCAAAGTGCACGTCACTTTGCAAAGCGTAAACAGAAATTGGACACACGGCTGTCACTGCTGCAGCATTACTCTTTCTGCTGCTTTTACCTTTCATAAACAACTCATGAACAGACAGAATCATTCATGACACAGGAGCTGAAGTGGTGCATGCTGGGGCTTATGTGTCTCAGGGTTCCAACGTGTCCTGAAAAGTGATTGCAATGACCAGATATCCTGAAAATGATTTAGTTTTTACTGGAAAATTATCATTACTTTTTTGACCCCGTACTTTAGCCCCACATTCACTTACATAAACCAAGATGAAAATATTGGCTGCCACATCAATACAAGGCAGCAAGTGTTTTTTTTAAATTTATTTATTTATGTTTTTTCAATGTAACTAAAATTGATGTGTTGTGTAAAGGGAGATAGCTGCAGCACAAGTTTGTGATGTGCAAATGAAGCTTCATGAACCAAGCTTCACTTTCTGCCTTGAGACACTTTCTAACTAACAGAAAGATGGTAAAAAAAAATATGACAAATCTTTCTTTTCTTTTTTTTCCAAAATATCTTGCTGTGTTCTTTCACTTACGACTAGACTTAGTCATTTGCAGGGATAAAGTATTTTTTTAAAAAGAAGACCAGACAACCTTTTATTAGTTTTGCATGTTAAGCTGTGACCTGTTTCGAACCTGACCACTTTATAGTGAACTCTGCATCAGTAAGAAAGTTGGATTAAAGCTGGGGGTAAATGTGTCATTACGAGGTCTTCCGGTTAATATATGACTGTTTGTGGGCAATTGTATTGCCAAGAAAAACTCCTGAAAAATGCCCTGGCAGATTGTCTCTTTTTAAAAAAGTGTGAACCGTGGTGTCAGAATGTGAGATGGATGCATGGGAATTGCTTTAATGGTGTCTGAATGTCTCTCTTGGCTGACAGGTGACTTTGCGGTGCTGCTGAAAGCAGGGATGTCAGTGAAGCAGGCCATTGTCTACAATCTGCTGTCCGCCCTCATGGCCTATGTTGGCATGGTGATTGGCACAGCTGTGGGCCAGTACACACACAATGTCACTAGCTGGATCTTCGCCATCACCGCTGGCATGTTCCTGTACGTGGCTCTGGTGGATATGGTGAGTTGGCACACGGCACTCGACAGCCCCAAAGTGATAATTGTCCCCCTCAACATCATCTCAACTTGCACTGCCTCCTCTCCCACATGAGCAGTCAGCAGTCTCCTGATCTGCAGTGCCAATTCCAGGAAGTCAGCTTCTGATCCCAACTTTGTCTCTTTCATAGCTGCCAGAAATGCTTCATGGGGACAGCGAGGATCACAAGCGCTGCCAGCTGGGACACTTTGTCCTGCAGAACCTGGGCATGCTCACCGGATTCGCCATCATGCTGCTCATCGCCATCTTCGAAGACCGCATCGTCTTCGACTTTGGCTTTTAGTCGAGGGGAGACAGGGGGACTGTGGGAAGTGAAGGAGGGGGGGAGCTGGATGTATCAATATTGTTCTTCTTGGCCTTAACATGCTTTGTTTGCAATGTAACAGCCCGTTCTTGCATGCAATGTGGGCCTCATTCATGGCCAGTGCCTCCATTCCAAACATGCAGCAGTCGCTTATGCATATCTCATGACTCTGCCCGTGATGTTTACACTCTGCTCCTCCATTAACTCTTCTCTGTCAGCTCCAATCTGTCTGCTCCCTGCTCCAATGAGAGAAGAGCGAGGCCGCGCAGCCAACAGAAAACACCCCCTCTGCTCTGAACCAGTAACCTCCATCGAAAAAAGAGCTGCAGACAGTATAAGGTGGCGCGTTTCCGCAGAGAGGCAGCTGCCACGGCCCAGCAGCTCACCGCCTATGCATCATCACCTGTTGTTAGCGTGTTGCTGTTGTACAAACCCCTCCACCTCCTCATCTCTTATCCACCCTGTGCTGTGTCCCATCATCCATGCCTCGCACATCTGTGGTATTTGTTCCGCCCGCCATCCATCATCAACTTCTGATGTCATCCCGCTGTGTATCAAACATCTCTTCGTCTCCTGTGCCAAGCTCTGGCCACTGGAGCAGCACCACAGCAGCTCCACACGGCGTCACAGTGACGGAGCGATTAGATTAGCTAGCTACTACATCTGGAACAAACCCTTTAGCTCACACTGCTTCCACTTCATAACGTGTCGACAGCTTTAAGCTGCAGTGTCAAATAGAAAAGTCCCAGATCAGCTCAGTGTTTTTTTTTTTTTGCTGCAACTTTCTCCATTTATGTTTATTGTCTAATTTGGTATTACTAAACCTTTGTAGTCCCTAGTGATAGCTAACACAGCTGCCAAAGCCTTTGCAACAAATTAGCATTGAAGCCTTTAATGTTTTTCTTTAGAAACTAGATGTCTGACCAATTATTTTTGTAATGGTTCGACAATCTGTAGCCAGAGGAGACATATCCATGATAGGCCTTTACATTTTGTCCTTTTGTTTTTAAGAATCAGCAGCTTCAAAATGTGAATTCAGAGAAAAAACAACTACACCTGTCTTCATCAAAAGTGTTGTAGTTTACGAGTTTTATTTTAGGGTGCCTCTCTTTGTTCATTAAAGGTGCTTAGTCCAATGGGACCACCCTGCAGTGGACATTTAATTACAGCAGGAGGTTGGGTTGTCACACAAAGCAGACCTTTGTAATGTACCGTAAATACAAAGCGTCAGTAGATGAGCGGTTAAACGCTCATTTTTGTTGCTGCTAAATATTAGCTGTGAAAGTACCTCTGTCATGGAACCAAGACTGACCAAGTAGAAGACAGTGCTCCTGTATCACAGCAGAACAGTATACTGTGTGACAGCACTTCCTGCACTTGTAATGGGTGTTTAACCTGATTTATCAAACAGTACAGCAAGGATGATTATTATTTTTTAATATTTTTGTACAAGCATTCCTCAATCATGTTTTCGAGGGTATGCATTGTGGTCACTCTGACTGTGCCAAATCTGGTACGAGTGTGGATTTTCAGTGGCTGGTGCTTGACACTGCCCCTCCCCTTACATTCCATTGGCTGTCCTGCGGCTCACATGCTAAGCTAGGCAGCCCTAGCTTCAGCTGCTGGAGCACACAGATAATGTGTGTAGCTTCATTTATCCTGTCACTATGTGACATCCATCATTTATGTCTCAACTGGCTGTAAGTCATCATCAGTCATGGAACTCATCGGACTGAATCATGCATGAAGCATGAGTGAAACGGTACAGACAATGTGTTGAGTGTACATTTGTTATCATTCTTTGTACTGCAAAGTTAAAATATTGACAACCTTTGTTACTTTTTAAATTAACTGTGTGGAGATCGTGAGGAAATGTTTGGGGCATATTGTAACTGGTATTATGAGGACATAACTTATCTGCATCACTTCTATCTTTTACCAGGAATTGTATTATTTAATCTGACACTTAACAACACTTGAATGTACTTTCAATTGTACTTCCTTTCAAAATATGAGTTTGACATTGTTCAGCTGTGTCCATCTTCTTTCAAAAGTTCTCCATTTTTTTTTTTTGTATATTAGGGGTCCATTATCTGGCTTTATCTTTTGAGTTTCTGTATTTCCCTGTTTAAAACATAAACTGTATGAGTGCGATAAGTCAGTGACACTATGCTCCAAACTTTCCTCACTGTTTATTGGGCAACAAATTTTCGGTAAAATTAAGGTCCATAATTGTTCTCATTTTTGCTTTGTTATATGTATGTTTGTTAAGTAATCTGGATATAAAATGCAAAGTGTGACATCCTTGCTGTTTGCCTGTCTGTGCATTCTCCCATTATGAAAGGAAAATAAAACTCTGAAAAGTTCTGATTGTTCTGGCGTGATGTTACAAAGACAACTTCAGCTGAAGTACTACTACAGCCTGTCACATCCATCAGTGTATTCTCCTCTCGCTGCTCCCTGCATCTCTCCATCTCCGCTCACTTCTTATGTCAACAGGTTTAGCAAAGCTCATTGTTAAGTGAATGTGAAGGATCAGTGAATGATGCAAATATTTAGAAAAAGAAAAGGTGCCGCTCAGCATCACAAGTATTTCGTCATAAGTCATCAGTCTTGCTAATCTGGAACAACCCCCAACAGGTGAATCAATAATTGCTAATGTGGCTTTTGGTAAAGTACTCTTGGTAAGAGTTATCTCCATTCAATGGAAACATTACAACAAGCCAAAGTAAAAACATATAACACTGAAATGTAAAGAGTTATACTCAGCTGCAGTAATACAGTGCTTTTTCTGCCATTTAAAATTGTTATCCACTTTTCAAGTGGAAACCTCAGTTATGTTTTTTATAGCAATCCATTTAACTGCTAGTATTTTGCCACCATGAAAAGTGGCTAATGCTAGCCACAAAACCAGTTGGTATCATACTCCAATAAAACATTGAAATATGTTCAGTTATTTTTACTTTTACTTTTAGAGTAAGCTCACAACATCTTCAGTAGCTGTATGAGTATGTAAGACAACTCTAAGTGATGAGCAAATAAACATGTTTCCTAACTCTACTTCCAGCTATTAAATTTAAATTATATAAATGCAGTCCTGTAACTAAAAGTAACATAAATAAAACTTAAATACACTGCTTAAAGAGCTGGAAATTTAAACAAGCGCACAAAACTATTAGCATGGAAGTCGTATCATCATCAGTGGTTCTGGGAAGTTGGTTGGTTTGGTTCAAAACTATATATGGGGATTATAAGGACTTTTTGAAATGTCAGTCGAGTAAATTAATTGGAAATTCACTTCCACTACCAGAGATCAGTAAAAAGCTGCCGTTCACTGTCAAGCTCTTTGGTGTTGGTTTACCACTGAAGATAACAACTAGCATGATCCCACATTACGTCTTATTATCAGCAGCAGGAATTACATTCTGTACATTTAATGCCAATTCATTTAATCCATAACGGTCCTTTTTCTGTTGAGACAGGACAGAACTAGTGCCATGGTTTATGTTTAAAACTTACAAATAGCAAGTAGTGATTGTTGCCTAATTATCATGAACTGTCACTGTTAGACTTTTATGTTGGGTATTAAAGAGACTGTGTTTTCTTTTTTGACTCTTTTTTAATGACATGTCAGTGCATGTGTGTGAGATGAGCACACACTAGGAGCTGAGCTGGCAGAGCAGCGCTACCCCTCGTCTGATCCAGTGCTCGGCGGGCACGTTGGAGTTGAGCGTCATGGCGATGACATAATTGGTGGAGTGTCCGGTGGTGGACAGGGTGCCGCGGCGCTCGCTGGTTTTGTAGACAGGCGCCAGATAACACATCCTCTGGGGGATGTCCTGTCGTTTGACAGGCTTCAGCCACATCTGACAGAGAGAGGGACGGGGACACAGAGGGGCAGACGGGTCAAAAGACGGGTGTTAAAAATTTAAGCTTTACTCTACTCTATCTTCATGAGATGATGACACAGTCGCATTCATTTAGGGGCTTTTTGCAGTCAAAACATTTGACTAGTGGAATAATTAAACTGCCAGACAACATTTAAGAAACAGATGCATGATGAGGAAACTAAAAGATCACATTGTATGGTAAGTTCTGAGGTCTGGATGTGAAGCACAGTGACCTGGATCTCTTACTTGTTGTCCAAACATTAATTTAAAAATTGGAACTTTAGGGACATAAACTTAAAAAAAAAAACAATAGCATTAACAAGGAAGTCCCCTTGGGCTATTAAGAAGCCTTGGTTATGCAAAAGGGATAAACTGGGCCGCTCAAAAAACATCTTTAAAAAAAAAACAAAAACAAAAAGAGTTTGTTGAGTTGCAGCCAGAAAAGTACTCATCTGCTTCCATAACAGGCGCCTCTGTGAAGATTTGCATTTCAAAGCCAGCCTGTTGTGATTTTTCCCCCCACATATAATAAACACATTTTTAATTAAGTTCCGCTCTTGTCAAAAAGTGATTCTGTTAATAACTTGCCCTGAAATGTCTGAATATTAAAAAAGTCAGTCTTGTGCATTATTCATAATCGCTGAATGCATTGTGAAGAACAGAGGGAGAGTCAGAAAAACTTGATCAGTCGCCGCTCCCTGCCCCTGGCGCTCTGTTCACTCACTCTGTCACTCTGCTTTCATATACCATATCAAGCCCTGTTAATTAATAAAAGGAGCAGGGAGTAAAGGAGCCGGGCTTCCTGCAGGCGCAGTGAAAAACAAGAAGTGCTGAAGCTGCTGCTCAGGATGGCGTCCAGAGAACAGGGAGCTGTGAACATCCTCCTGGGCAGAGTCGCAGCCACAGTATGCTTGTTGTTCACTTTCTCTTCTGAGACTCACAATATTGGTGTCTAATAAAAAACAAAAAAACAGCCGGCTTGTAGGAGTTTACGGGGTGGAATAATAATGGAATATCCCCATTTTCATAATTTGATACGTGAACAGATATTATCTTTCCTCTCTTGTGGCACCCAGAGAGATTCACTGGAGCAGAATCAATAAACCTCCTCCCCTCAAACTTTATGTAAGAATATGTTATGCAACAAGGAGTTTTTTTCATTTGAGTGGTTGCCTGCAGCCTTTTTTTTTTTTTTTTTTTTTTAACGTAAATCGTATGTTTATGCATAATGACCTGTGCTATTTTTTGAATGCACCATTTGATGTAATTGTCACACATTA
>JAOWBC010000002.1:5041405-5052770 GCA_028566105.1 Hypoplectrus providencianus
ATAAACACATTCTTCTTTCTTGTTCCTAGTAATGCCATCAATGTGTAGACTAGGCACTTTGTAGATTTAAGTAGCTCTGAACTTGCTGTTGGTTGTCCATGTGTTCGTACTTCTAACTGCAACATTTTGACTGCCTTAAAATCTCTCCTTCAGCGTTTAGTTAAACTTTCACTTCACAGCAGCTGTTAAAGAGACAGATATTAATTTTTCCCAGTATGTAGATTTTAGGCTCTATTTGGGTAGGCAAAATTAGCATCCCAAATATATGAAATGAACACTGATGCACCATGTTAAAAAAGTGAGCTAGATAAGCATCTTTTGGTTGCTAATACATCTTATTCAATGTCACTTCTGGCTCTAAAAACTAGGAAGGCAACAGCCAAAGACAGAGCTTTAAAATGGCAGGTGATAAATCAGTGTTTTGTCCACTTTTTTTCAGCAGTCTGTGCTAACACTAGATACGCTCATTTTTTCAGCATCTAATTCTAATCATTGGAAGTGTCTGCACCTGTAAGAACTTTAACCGCTCCAGAAAGTCATTGACGTAGCTTCCCAGTGGTTTGAGGCTGGGGTAGGACTTCTTCATCCACATGGCCGGGATCCGACCCGTCAGGATGCTGCTCACCACCTCCTCCAGCTCTGCAGACATCACCACCAGCCCCTGCACACCAACACACACACATACACACACACACACACACACACACATGCAATCAGCCACAAACACAAGACTAACTTCTGAACTACTTGAAAACGGGAAGTTGTTCAAAGCCTGTTCTAACACCAGATTGAATTTGAGAGAAATTCAAGCTTGTCACTTAAAAACCTCTCTATGGAGGTAGGTGACAGACAGCCACATAATGGGAGCTCTTATTTTCTCTGTGGGGGGCCTTTGATACAGTATGAAAGATGATGTGCTCGTTCCCCTTCCTGACTCTTTATGCTCTTTCCATTTCAGTCCCTTGAGACTGGTGCATCTCAGGAGGAGAGGAAATGTTTGGGGTTTGTTTATTAAATGGCATAAAGAGACACACATGTGTGCACAGGCAATTTTTTAAATTAGCTTTCTGAATGTGGTGTAATTAGGAAGGCAATGTGACAAATATTCATGCACATATGTTCAGATGACGTCCTGTTTAGGGCTTGAGTTTGCAACACGATCATCTTAATAATTACAGTCTTGTTAGTCTAATGCAGTCCAATTAGCGGCTATGTCCTTATACGTGCAAACCTCCAACTTTGGAAAGTCACAGTCAGTAATTATTTTTGCCTGAGGATGTTACGTTATAAGGACATACTTTCTCTTCTTCAAGTGTGTCTCTAGGTGGCACTTTGAAAAAATACAAAAAACTGATTAAAATGATATCAGGGCTTTCAGATGGCTATATTTGATAGTCTGCTAATTGTCTAAGTGTTGTTAGCTCTTCACACCCAGCAGTGGTGTGAATTCCATCTATTTAGACTTGCTTTTTTTTTCTATTTTAATGAACCAAATGACTGTAGAACCACAACCCGGGTGTCAAAACTATTCTTTCAAAAATGTGACCATGGCTGTTGATTATGCTGCATGTGTTTGGTCTTGATATGGTAACGTCATATTTATCAAGTTAAATATATCAATTTATATTTAGAACATATAGAACTGTGCAATTCAGCCTTGTCAGGCCATAATTAGTACACTATTTCTTTTACTTTACACAAATGAAAAAGAAAAATTACAAAGAGGAAAATGTCAGAACATTTTTTCACTCTGCAAAATCGATAAACCTAGTAGATAAAACTCTTTAAATAGGACTTAGAAAATGGCCAACCAGATCCCTCCATTGCCTCTTAGGGCTTCTACACTTCACAAGGGAAGTGGTGTGAATCCATAATGATAGTACAGGACTGGAATACTGTATTTAGCCGGATGGGCCTCTTTCTCCTCTGTACTGCAGAGGATATGAGTGCTTTCTGAGAGAAGGTCAACAGCACCAGGTTATGCTTCAGAGCATTAGGTGGCTCCTTCATACCTTTCATTCCTCCAGGGTCAACAGCATTTCCATGTGTCCCTCTCATTTTTTCTATTGCTTTATACCTTTGCCTAGTACATCTCTACCACCAGTGCTTGTTAGATAGAAGAAAATAGGAAGATTCCATACATGGGTTTTCAGGAAAAAGCAATTCTCATGCACAGTGGTTCATTTCCACAAATTGCCCTAAACTTTCAACAATTACTGTCTGAGTGTTCTCTTGTAATAGAAAATGATGATGATTAGATTAGTGCATTTGCAGTGTTGTGCTGACTGCCTTGTATCTGTTTTCTGAGGATCTATTACCAGAGTTTTCCCTGTAATCATTCAGCAGAGGTGTGCTTCCTCTGATGAAATATTGCTTTCACTGCACAGAAATGTGAAATCAATGATGATTCATCATTTGGCCTTACTGTTTATCTACAACAAACACATTTAGTGTAATTACAGTGCATTGTGCCATGTATCATGCTCTAAGGATTCAAACAATAAGGATCCCTTTGTCTGAGACCAGGATTGAGATCAACACCAAACACCTTGTCCTTAATGTTGAGATGAATTTGAGGAGAATTTCCCATGTGGATAACAACACAATACTCCAATCAAGTCTATTTAATTAATCCAGCACATTTAAAATGGTGTATTATTCTCTTAAAGAGAGAAACCAAGGATACATGTATAATGAGAGTAAAAGTGGGCCTAAAATTGAACCTTGGGGGATACCACATTTAATCGGAATACAAGTTTTTTTTTAATTTTGATTGGAGGGGGAGTGTAACTACACAACAACTGACTCATCAAGTGGCCATTTTATTGATTGATATTCACATATCTGTATTTACTATACAAACTTTTTATTTACCTTTTTATTTCTTTATTTAAATTGTCAGCAGCTTAGTGACAGTGAACATACAATACGATATGTGTATCAGATGGCAGTGTGGACTTATGTTGATGATGACTGATGGTGGCTGGTGGCACCTTGTAGAAGTGGACATCAAATAAACATTTACTTATGTTTTTTTTTATTACATTTTGAATATCAA
Source organism: Hypoplectrus providencianus (assembly GCA_028566105.1). Taxonomy (NCBI): domain Eukaryota; kingdom Metazoa; phylum Chordata; class Actinopteri; order Perciformes; family Serranidae; genus Hypoplectrus; species Hypoplectrus providencianus. The sequence continues at coordinate 5,044,464 of JAOWBC010000002.1, forward strand.
CGAATAGTTTAACAATGTAAATCATATGTATAATGTATCATCAGTTAAATATTCCTTCATAAAGTAATTCATTTAAGAAAGTACTTTTGTATTGTCTTAGTAAAACTGGTGCACAGTCCACACAGGAAAGGTCTATTTATATTAATGCAAAGATTTCCTCTATAGGCTGTTTTAGTGGTCATCAGTGAATTTGGTATCATTCACAAAAATCCTCCACCGTACATACCTTTATGGCCTTCTGAATGTTGACACAGGAGTTTCGGATGGTGCAGAGCAGGTTGTTGAAGCGGCCCATCTCCTGTGCCAGCACTGTGTTCATGCTCTGATTGTAGCTGGTGGGAAAGCGCCTCATCACTGCCTCCAAGTCAAAGTCTGCAGGCAGCTTGCTCAGGATGTCAGCTGCCACATCAAAGACCATGTCATCTGAGGATTTGGCGTCTCCGCCTGAAGAGCGGGACTGATCAGAGACACAGAGCGACAGAGGATGGATGAGAAGTAGGCAGGACTTGTGGCTCGGATTGGTTTGACAGTTCATCATTTTTGGAGGAAATTATCTTTTGCTGTCTTTGACTTGTCAAATTATGTATTCTCTTTCAAAGGCTCGCTTGCCTTGGCGCTATTTTGATCCTGAAAAAACCCTGATGTTAAGAGGCTCTGACTTAACTTTGCTTTTTCATCATCTCTGTGCCACATTGATTGAGATTTATGCTCTTAAAGGGACACAAACTGACAGAGAATATCATAGTCATATGATTTACCTCTTAATTTAACCTTCCCTTCCTTCATTTGCACACATTCGCAGGCTAGCCTACAGCTACATCTGCAACACCACTGATGATGAGATCCTAGGCGTATACTTACTGAAATCCCTCTGTGAATGAACACGCAGCTCCACCCCCACACAGACACACAAACACACACACAGAGCCTCAGAAGATGGAAGGCTTCACAACATTTCGGGCGATTTCTCCCACACAGTCATTTGACACAATCTTATCAACAATTCTAATAATCACTCATGCTGATAATTATTCACTCTAATCTGTGATTCTTCCGCTTTCCTCTCAGTCCAACTTGCACCATTTACCTATGTGATGCTCAGTCACTAGCCAGCGGTAATGGATAATCATTGGCTAATGGCATTGAGGTTACAGTAGGGGAATGACAAATAGCTGTTTCATTCCATTTGAAGCATCTCCCTGTTTATCGGTCATTGAGACTGATGGGACCGTATTAGATGCTAATAAAGTCCACACATGACTGAAGCCATTATTAATCTTGTTGAAAGGGGTTTATATGAATAAATGCCAGACTTCATTGAGCTCTAATTTTAACTTGAAGTGGCAATGCCTGTGGAAACATTTTTCTATTTGTTCATAGCAAGCCAGGTCTGTAATATACTTTTGGTGATTGTGGCAGTATATGCACACTGTTTATTTGCATCCAAAAGGTTAAATCACATGTATTATTATTGTATAGGAAGCATGTATGTGAATCTCTTGTGCTTGTTTAATCTCAAGTGTAATTCCCACAGGGATTTAAACAAGTTTTGACATAATGAGAAATCTTTGCAGAGTGAGAGGCACAGCTCTGTATCTCAAAATAAATAAATGGATACACGGCTAAATAAATATCCCATCCCGCTTTGCAGTGGAAGCCATACTTCTGTCGTCTTCAAGTAGGTCTTGATGTGAAATCCCTTAGATTTGATTTGCAGCAAACATTGACTGGAGCCGAGAAGTGGTAAGATATAATCCTCAACAAGTGAACGTAACTCTACAGAGCTGAGATATAATGATGTGGGATCACACGGCTCCGCCAAAGCCACTGCGAGTCATAGAGTGTCAAAGGAAGACAACCTAATAAGAGAGAATTTTTGTTCTCTCTACAAGTCTCTGTAAAAACAACTGATATATTTTATTTATATTTTTCTCTTTAATTAAGGTTGCATAGTACATCTTAATGTAGGGCGATGAAATATTTAATGCTGGCAAGGACACTTAAAAAAGACGTGGGGAACTCGAGGGAAGCATGCCGCGTGCGTTTATTTTAAACAGTATTCCAGTGTCAAGGTGCATGCTATTTGATGTGTGTACCACACTTTGTTTTGTGTTCATGTATGTGTCATGATTTAGACTGTTGACATGTTATCTATATTTGAAAATCTACAGGCTGATGAGTGAAATTCCAACTGAGCATCTGGGATGTTTGCCAAGAGGGTTGGTTTCGGAAGCGACCCAGGGCTGCTGGCACTGAAGATCACTTAACTGTTTTTCCCACCTGCATCCATGCCAGGTCACAGCCCGCTTTCATATCTGTATTTCTTGCCCAGATTTATAATCCTCCAGGTCATTCACTGGCATTGATGGAGTCAGGATTACAATGCTTTATAATGAACAGTGTTAAAAATGCATTAATTAGCTGTAAACATTGTATATTTTTGTTTGCTTGTGTGCATGTCTGAGTCTGTCTGTGTATGTCAAAAGACTTACTGAAAAGCAGCTAATAAAAATGACCCCTGGTGTTTTTCCCACATCCAGGTGGATTTACCTGTGTGAGCAAGATGCTGTTAAACAGTAGCTGCGTCTCAGCCTGATCCTTGGTGATATCTGCGTTGGCGTTCATGCCAAAAATCTCCGGCGACGGGTTGAGAGGCAGAGACTTGGTGTATTCTATGTAGCTGTTGTGCTGCAACCGTCATGCAGAAAACAGAGGGCAAGAAATGAGAGGGAAGTGAGGGGACAATTTTTAACGCAACATCAGGAAACATCTCGAGTAATAACACTCATTGAAAAACAAGTCGGCTCCTTAGATTGCTGACATTTATTATAATGACTATGTAAATGTGACTTCATGAATAAAAGATGTGGTTGGAGGGGGGTGCTGCACTGGAGAACAAAATGCCAAATAAAATGGAGCGCGCCATAGATTGCACTTGTGTTAACAAATATATCAACCCTCACTGATGGTGGCTGCCTGCTGTGCCTTGTTACACACATTTTATCTCCTAATGACTTTTTAAAGGTAGCTTAACAAAAGTGCTAAGTAACTGAGTCCTGTAATATGCTTAGTTCTAAAGCAAACATATTAAAGTGAGTTTAACTTTGCTGGAGTTTTTAAGGCAATGATATGCCGGCTCTTTCAGGTCACTGGTGGAATATATTTAAATGAAACCTTTGATATTTATATTTGAATAACATGCTGCGTACAATTTATATGCTGCAGTGTTCCATACCTTTAAAGGTCAAACACTAATGCAAAGCACATATTTTACACAACAGCCAAGCAAGAATATGTAGGTTTTTGTAGAATAAATACTTGTTTCGAATAATAAGCGAACAGCCTCTTTTTTGGTGTATGAAAAAGATTGGGCTTTTCTGCCCCGGGAGCAAATCACATGTGAAGTCACCTTCTGTATACAAAGAATGCTGACGGGAAATAGTGATGAAAGACAAAGCAACTTTCATTGTGTGTTGATTTTACCAACCCCCTGTGGATTCAAGCAGTAGTATTTCCATGAGCACCGCTACCTCTGTGGTAAGATCTTAATATAGCTAGCATGAGCATTCATTTTCGTAACTGGAAGAACATGCAATTCATAATTGCTGATAAATACGTATCTTCTAGCCAATAGTTTTGTTTGCTTGTATTGGACATATAGAGGCATCAGTTTTAAATTGAAACTGTTTTCTGACCAATTAAAAGGTCTATATAGTTGCTTTAAAAGTGCAGTTAACAGTAAGCACCTTCCCCTTGTGGTGATTCAGCAGCCTGTGTGAGTGTGTGAGGTGCTTTCCTGTTGCTTACATCTCCCTCAGGTGGCGCATAGTAGAGCCCACTAGGGTCAAACTTGTAGTCGGGGTCCTCTATCACTTTACAGGTGTAGAAGATAGAGAGGATCGTGCGCAAGGTCCGTCTGTCCCAGTCATCTGTCACACGTCCTCCATAGTTACACTCACCAGTCATGTAGCGGATGGCATCAAAAGGCACTTCCTGCAGCCAACAAGAAATCATGCATTTTAAAAAGGAGACTAAGAATAACCATGGATCAGTGCTGCATGTTTTAAAAGAGCCTGAGCATAAAAAAGCATGATTTCAGTGAGGCTGTTCATTCTTGTTGTGTGTACTTTTGTCTTCGAACCAGCAAACCTTGACTACACAACGAGTCCTCGAATGGATACTGGCTTAATAGGAGGTGAAAGGCTGGGGGTTGTAGCCATTGTGGCATTCTCTGGAGTTGGATTTCACTTACAAATTCATCGAATGGCACTTGGTAATAAGATGAAAATGTCACTCCGTACAAAAAAAGATACCCTCAGAAGTTTATTTCTGCCCCTTTTTCTCAGCGACAGCAGAGGATCTGGGAAAGTTGGAGGATAGGAGTGCTATCTGTTTGTGGAAAAATGTCAAGAGGGTTTTTGAATATGGCTGATGAAAGCGGATACTCGACTGAAGAGGAACCCACTTCAAGCCAGAATTTCTATTATGGGCTTGGATGTTGAATGTATACGTAGGAGTGGATGGTGTATGTGCATCTGCATATTAGAGTTAGAGTTTCAGACAGTCAGTTCATTGGAGTGTATATAAAGTATAAATGGCAGAACAATGTTGCATTCAAATGCACAAGCCTGCATCCTACACATTGAAGAAAAAAAACTAGACTAGACTAGACTTTGGCATTAATGGCTGTCACTATCACCATGAGAGGGCAGAGATGGACTGACATTACACAGCATACAACCCAGCAGGGCCAGTAACCATCAGTATAGCAAACACTAAGTTACCAGCTTAGACTAGCTTGGTAAGCAGGGGTCAACAGTAATCATGTTAGCTGTTATAATATTTGAGATACTAATTTCTAATGGCAATAGGCTTAAAACTGAATGTTCTAGATGGAAAAAATAAATAAAGAGCGGACTCTTTAGAGCTTCACTTTTATATGCCCTAAGGTTGCCACTGACAGTGTTACTTAAGGCAAACAATACTTTGATTCTTTTTATGAAATATCAAAATAGTTCATGAAAAGAATGGCGACATATTGGAAGTATTATACCTGGTACTGTTCAAGGAACATGTGTAGTTGCTGTACAGAGATCCGGAGGTCGGTCTCATTGAACTCATATGGAATGTTCCAGCCTAGAGGTCCAAACTTCCTCCTCTCCTGGGTCAGGGCGTGGAAGAAACACAGGCCGTACAGTAGTTTCTTGAACACAGCCTGAGAGGTGGATACGCATAAAAGGACTCAAGATCTTAGATCAATGACTTGATAAATAGTGGTGGTTGTAACTAAAACAAACAGTCTGAAATGCACAGTGGGGTGATATCCCACACAAAGGAGCTCAGGACCCCCGCTGATTTAGGCATGACAGATATGCACGAAACATACACAGAGGAATGCATGCACACACACACCGGCTTGCTGCTGCTGCCAAAAAATTCTGGGTCCGAGATGGGGTCCATAAGGAAGGAGCGTGCAATGTTGGCGCGGAGGCCCTTTGGAGCCTCATTGGTCATCTTTACCCCATTCTGAAGCACTGCCACGGGGAACGTAGGAGCCGGGTAGCTAGTCAGCCAGAGCCTGAAGTCTGGGTGGGTAGTGTCTGGGTTCAGCTCCTGCTCACAGCCACAAAGACCAAATACAGATATCAAAGTAGAAGACATGTATTTGCACTGTGCCCGTGTGGTGTAACGAAGGGAAGAGTGTGTTCTGACCTCACAGACTCTCTCAAGTGTTGACATCCAGGATGTGGCCAAATGGCAGTTTTGAAGAACCACCCAGGTGCCCTCTTTAATGCCTGTCTCAATCATACGCATTGCAATAGGACCCTGGCCTTGGCCCAGAGAGAGAGAAGTCAGCTTGTTTCCCGTAAAGCCCTGAGGGATGAAAACAGCCGTGCCCACACACACACACTCACTTATGTAGCTGCTTTCTAACCGGGAAAGAGCCAAAATAATTTTCAGTGCTTTTAAGACCTGTGTGGGAGCCTGGGAAACCTAGAGGATTCCAATTTCCCCTTTCATTTTGAGTTTGTACACACAGCAGGCATCAAAGCCGCTGAATTTCCCAGGTGTCTCCGTACCTTTTCATCTCCGAACTTAAGCAAGGCAGCCATGGGGTCTGAGCCAGGGGAGAGGATAAAGATGAGGGGGGCACAGCAGTGGCTATCAACGAAGGCTTTACTCAGGTTAAAGGGTGGCGCTTCGATGAAGGGACGGCCCAAACTGTCGGAAACAAATTCCTGCACCATGGGAATAACCTGGAGGAACATAAATGGAAAGAATTTATTGGTACTATTTCTGTTTACTGATTTCTAGGGGGAAAAAAATTGCAGAACTTGATTTACAACTCAGTATCTTGATAAAACACCATATCATGGAAGCCCAATTCCACCGATGTAATAAAAAACTAGAACCTGTGTGTCATAATAATGACTGTTGAGATAGTTGCTCATTATTCTTCTCATTATTTTGAAATACTAGCTCACAACTTTCATATACTGAGCTACGACTGCTTATATTGAGGTAGTTGCTCATTACTTTACGATACGAAGTCATTATTTTGAGACGCTTACTCCTTGTATCAAGAAAGTTTCTCATTATAATAACCTAAAGAATATAAAATGAGCTTTGATGAGATATGTACTGACCTTGTCTGGTCTAAGACAACGGATCACCAGCATCTTCTGAAACTGGCTCAGCTTCTCCTGCCACTCATCAGGGAAAGGAGTCTGATGGGGGCTCTGCAGAAATACACAATACAGCCCAACTTGAATTCAGAATCTACATCAGACCTTACTTATAATTCAACACAGGAGAAAAGATAGTGTAGCAATTCTTGCCGAAACTTAAATTCCAATGCCAACACTGCCAAAACACAGAGGACCAAAGACATATTTTAATGCTGTTTAGAATGAGGAAACAGTCGTTTTTATCAGCAGGGAATGGGGAATGCTCCTTATCAGGTTACATTCAAATAACATGCCAGTTAATGCCTTTTTGTCAACATTTTTGGAGAAGACAAGGGAAGTTCTGGGGTGGAGCTGCATTGTATTGAGCTGTTGCAAGATTAAGCAAAGTAATTAAGCAAAGAGAAGGGTAATCTGTAATGTGAATGGGGAGGAGAGAAACACAGGGAGATAAATACATATGTATGAAAAAGCAAAGACTGTGGAAGGCGAAAGAGATGGGGAAACAGAGCCACTGGGTACTGGGTCAGAGCAATATGTTTGATTAATTTGTGGAACAAGTGTACCAGAGGAAGTGAGCAATGGTAGCGGGAACTTTTGGAATTATTTTCCCCAGGCTTTGTCGGGAGACTTCTGGCTATGTGTGTTGGCAGGTGTTTTGAGACGGATACACCTATTTAGAATCTCCTGGGGTTTCTCTGCGTGTACATGGGTGTGTGAGTGCCTGTGTGCTTGATTGAACAGCTGTTCTTGCATCAAGATTGAATAAATGTGAATTCTACAACTGGAACAAACTAGATTTAATTGGATAGAAGTGTTGTAGCAGGTTCTGTTGATTATAAATCAGAGATGGTGAGTGTGCGTGCGTGCGTGTGTGTGTGCGTGTGTGTGTGTGTGTGTGTGTGTGTGTGTGTGTGTGTGTGACAGCAAAGAGACAAGCATGTGTGGTGCACACATGTTTGTGTGCACCACACGTTGATTAAACAGCTGTTGCGTCTCTAGATTGCATAGATATGACTGGCACAACAGGAACAGAAAAGATTTAATTAGATAAAGCTTCAAATTTAGCTTCTTTATATTCAAGGATGGAGAGGGCGCGTGTAGCATCCACACCTGACAGACAAATAAGTTTCCCCCACTTTCTTTCTTCCCTGCCTCTCTTTCTATGCTACATTTCCGTTTATGCATTGGAAAGAAAGAAGCTGGAACTTCAGCCTTAGGGAATTTGGATCAACAAATTAGCAAAACGTGATGACAAATATAATGTAATTTAAAAAAGGATTTAAACAACTATTGCATTGACATCTAAGTTCCATGTTGTGGTCGTACTGTAGTGAACAAACAAATACTAGACCTGTGAGGCAAAGCCCAAAAAACAAGAAGTGTATATATATTTACATTGTCACAACCACCACCATGTGGTGATTCTGTTAACCTGAGGCAGAGCCACTCACCTGCTCTGCCTTCTAGCAACCACACACCTAAACCCAGTCCACAATCACACACCTGCCTGTTATCTGTAATTACCCGCCTGCCCTGCATCTGTAATCACTCCCCAGCTATATAAGCCTCACTTGGACTTGGACTCTCTGCCAGATTGTAACTCACAGCATGCAGTACT
>JAOWBC010000002.1:5062229-5073243 GCA_028566105.1 Hypoplectrus providencianus
ACACACACACACACACACACACACACACACACACACACACACAGTAGTTTGCATTGATCAAATGGTGCCGCCTTGTCAGAATGAGAGATCCTGTAACTGTTAACCATGAGACATCACAACAGTAGGGGGGATGTTGGAGGACAAGAATTGAGATGTAGGGAGGAGGAGGAACTCAAGGGTGAATATTCACTCTGAGAGCAGTTAGACAGCTCACAGTTGGGTGGCACACCAGGGGCCATAGTGTTGTGATTAAAAAGCGATGGCGCTGCGTCATTTACAAAAACAAGCAGATGCCTTGTGACTTCATCAAACTGCACCATAAAGGGGTAGTTTGGATTTTTTTAAAATGTGGTTGTGTGAGGTAATTATCCATAATGAGTTTATTAGCTACAGTAGATGGCTGTCCCAGTCTAGGGAAGCAGTAGCAGTACCTGTAAGGCAGCTGAGTGATGTACTGCTTTAAACAGGTCCAGCATCAATTTCTTTGTCAAACACCTACAAAACCAGTATCAGTTTAACCCCGTAGTGTTCTTCATACTTATGTGCCCTGCTGATTTTTTCTGTCAAAGGCGGTCGTGTGCTTAGTTGAACCTTAGAGAATGCATTGTTGCCATTGGCAGATATGTAGTAGTATTACAGCCAACTAAAAAGGCCTAGCTAAAAAAATCAGTATCCACTTAAATGTATGCTACACACAGAATATTTCCTCTGCTATATATTGCTATCAGAAAGCCATGTTAAAGTGTAAACAGGGGGAACCAGACTCTATTGACAATAACAGAAATCTTTTCTTGCAGAGCTTAGCTGATGATCTACCTCTGTTTGTGTTATTTTGTGGCATTGGTGTTAAAATAAAGGCACATCTTAAAGATGTTGATATGTACAGATATTTTCATTTTGCATCACAATTGTTGATCACTGAATCAATATAGCAATCCAGATAGTTGATCCCTATTAGTGACTGCGCTGATACTTCTGTGTGCATACAGGCCATGTACTGTAAGAAATACAACTATGGATAAGTTCCTCATACAACTCTACTTCAGAAGGTCTCAACTACCTCTTTACGGTAAGATGACACTGTAATTTGGGCTTTCTGGATAGTTTAGAATAAAAAAGGTTATTTTGTACTTAACTTAAAAAAAATTAATTGGGATACACCCATAGACTATAAAAATAAACAGATTGCTTGGTAATGGACAATCTAATTTTTATCCTTTCATGAATCTTGGCCCATTGTGATCCAGATACATCAGCTGTCAAAAACACGAGACTGCACTCCATCAAAACACTGGAACAGATTCCTTATGCACAGTGAGTGAGTGAAAAGTGATGTGGCATAAAAAATAAATAGTAGCCAGCAGTTCCAATGAAGATATTCCTGCTCACAGTAAGCAGAAGTCCTTTTGGGTTTAAAAAAAAAAAAAAAGGGATCGATTGCTTTACCTCTATTCCTGCAGCAATTGCTGGTGTACCACATCTCTTCAATGCTGTGTTTATGAAAAGTGCATTTGAAAGCTAGTGTTCAGTTTGTGTTCATGTCATTATGTAATTTTGAGATGCTGTACAAATCTTATCCAGACTTTTCTGCCACAACAATTCAAGTACAGCTTTATTATGCACTGCATTGTATAGCTTTATTGTGTGTGAAAATATACATTTTGCATTTACACTGGCTGTTGGCAGGCGCTCAATACTGAATGACCCAGCAAAAAAAGTTCCTTGAGACATCAATAGTTGGTGTGTTAAACTCATGGCAGTACCCAGACTGTAAGTACTAAGGAAACTGATAAATTGTCCTGTAGGGAAATGCCATGTCAGTGTAAACTCTGTCTTAATACTCACGAGATTATGATACCGTTGTCTATGGAGAAGCTGTCTGATGGTAGGCCGGCAATGGTCCATGCACGAATCTTTACTGGATTGCCCAGAGAGTTCATCAGAGACATGTTGTGGGAGCATGGGATCTCTCTGCTCTTGCAAAGATTCATCCACTTTTCTGTTTGATCCTGCAGAGAGTTTATTTTCTGGTTATCACTTAATTTTCACTTTCATAATCAAACAAGCACACCAACCTAAGCGCAAATAAGAGCACATGCTTGCATATGCAATTCAGCTGTGCACATAAATGATAACAAATTCACTCTCCTCCTTTCTGTTTTCCAGCATCAACATAGCCTTTCATGTGATACAGTATAAAAGATGACCTTTAAACATGTGACGCTCAGCAAAATGAAAAGGCAAAGAGCCTCCAGAGTGTTCACTTTGCACAAAACTGCTCTCAAGCATTTGGCTTTTATTGGTCTGGAAATTGTCTTCTCGAGTCTGTCAGATGGACCTAAATGAACTATTCTCTAAACTCTTCACAAAGACTACATAAACAAAGGAAAGGAAAGTACAGTAATGTTCACTCACCAAGCGTATACCAAGCCATATTCTCTAACAGTAATACAGTGACTATCTACTCCCTCGGGTTACCTGTCTGTAGCTGGAGGTGAAGGCTCCCAGGTAAGCCACTATGCCGGCAGAGATGAGAATGTCCCCAGTCAGGTTGTTGTAGAGCTCTCCGAGACTGACAGCCATCTCACTCCAGCGTGTCTTTTCTCCACCCAGCCCTCCAATTAGCTGCTCAGCTCGCTCCAGCTTCTTGCTGCACAGATCTACCTGGAGGACATCATCAGAGAAGAAGGAAAGATGTGTTGCATTTGGGCTATGGTGCATTCATATCTTTGATTCATTCATCCAGAACTGTAGTTACACTGACTTTTCCTATGACAAAGCTTAATATGCATACCTATACATGATCAATCTAAAAAACTTAAAGTTTTTAACTCAACTGACAACAAGTATTAAACAAAAACTATCCATAAGCACCCAAACAGATATAAAAAAAAAAACCTGATTCTCCAGTTCAGCTTTCTTGTTTTTGTTTGCTTCCAAAGTCTCCTCAAGCTTTGCTAGTTTATCTTGGACTTCTTTGAGGGCAGCCTGCTTTTTCTGAAGGCTCCCCATTGCCACCTTTAGCTCCCCCTCAGCTTGCGCCAGTTTTTCTTTCTTCGGAGCAACCACCTTGGCAACTCTGTGGGATAATGTAATACACTACATATTTATAACGAGTGCAGGACCTTGAATAAGATGGATCTGAGAGTAAACATTTTTAGTATTTCTTGTTTCTACATGACAATCTTTAGCTTTTGTAAATGTGGGTAACATTTAACATAATCAGAACAATTATCTTAACATTTCCTTTTAAATGAGCTGCATCTTGATTTGGCTTGTTATATTAATCACTTGGCATGTGCATGGTTGCTCCAGGAAAATGATTTTTTCTGTGAAGTTACCACTTACCAAGCTACGTTATTCACTTAGACAGATGGAAGCTCTCTAAAGCTCTGTGACTCCGCATCAATTTCTATAACTGAGAACACGGAAGGAGAAGAACATTACTTACTTGTCATACTTGTCCATGGCACACACCCACTTACACATGCCTTCAGCTGCAGTGGATGCAGTTCGAATCTTCTCCGGTTCAAAGTCTGGGTTGGTGATGTACTTGTTGCGGATGATGGCAATAAGGTTGGGTGGGATGTTGTCCTTGTCATATTCATGGAGGCTTTGGAGAAACCTCATGTCTCCCAGAAGCTTTTTGGCTGGCCCCCAAAAGTCCTCCACTTTTTTACCGGAGCCTGAGGGGTCGGGTATGCGATCTGGCTTGATGCCTTTGAGAATGCAGATGGCCTCCATCACCAGCTTAACAGCTGGAGGTGGGCTTTTCATGGACTTCACCACTCCAATATCCTGTACGTGAAAAGAAGCACATCTATATGTCTGTCCATCACTACTCTATTCCATATTCCATATTTACGCAAAATAATCACAAAAACATAAAATATGGCTATAAAGAGAACAAACACTTTTGCAGACTGAAGCAGACCAAATTAGACTCACAACAATGCTAAAGAAGGTCCTTTTACCTTATTGGTGAGTGTATTCAAAGCAGCAAGTGCTGACTCCAGGATAGGCATGGCTTCAGCCAGGTCAGCATCACACTCATCCTTGATGGCCTTGGCAGCCATGGCTTGTTCATTGGCAATGGCTTCATCCACCTTCACTACCTTCTCTGTCTCAGCCACCTCAACAGACTCATGTTCTATCACCACCATCATTTCGTCTACCTCCTTACTGGCCACAAGCAGCTGTGGCTGTAGAGCCTCCAACTCGACTTGCATTGTGGCCACCTGGGATGCAGCTGACTCTAGCTTCTCGAGGCCTACCTCATAGCGGCGTTTCATCTTCATCACCTCACTGGGATAGAGGGACAAGAAAAATAAAACCAACTTTTAGTCATTGATAATGGAATTTGGCTTTTGGGTAAAGAATCGCACAAATAAAAACATACATATACAGTGGGTTTTGAATCTTACGCTCTTTTTGTCTTCAGTAGGGCCTTGAAGGTCGAAATGAGTTCCAGGTATGAGGTTGGGGTTACATAGTTGTGACGCTGCAACTCATTCAAAAAGCGGACTGATTGTTCTATGGTTGAAGTGTGGAAGTTCTTGCACATGTTGATGCATCCTTCCCTGGACTCATCTGTCATCTCAACATCCTCCAGAAAGCGACATGCCACTGCTTGCAGGGCATCTTCTGGCCAGGTCTGGTGAGACAGGAAATGTGTTATTACTATAGTTTGCATTTTTATCTACGACTCTCTGGTAAAGGAAAAAAAAACATTTTACTTATTTTTGTGTTACAAGTAGCATTTTGCCCTTCTGACATGATAGACAGAATATGCTGTGCATGTATTTTGGTATGTCTTTTGATTACCTTCTGGGGCAACTTTCAGAGATAAGAACTTATGAAACATACACATACACACACCTGGAACCAGTTAATGGTGCAGCAGTTAATGAGGGCGGGGAACCTTCTCAAACGGTTCCTAAAGGCGTCTCCAATGGGACTCATAGCCAACACCACATGCAGCTGTGTGCGACAGCGCTCAAGAAACATGTTAAAAAGGGACAGGGGGCTACCATCCGTCTGCTTGTCACGGTCTCGCTGCCGGTCCAACACGCGCATTCGCTCACAGATTTCCTGCTTCTCGTCAACGGCAAACAAGTTAGGCACCTGCAAGGAACTTAAAGTTACAAGACAGCTCTAGTTTTGGGTACTGTCTTTGTAAAATTGAACACAGTTTTTTTTTCTGTATCATCATTCAATGTATGCACATGTACTTGATTTATCTGGCCATCTTAATAGTCATCTCTTTATCTACCCACAGACCCATTTTCTTTCTTACACGGATCAGTCTTCCCATCAGATCCCATGTTTTCGATTCATCAACTCAATCCACATATGACCCCTCCTTCCCACTTTACCTCACCAGTGTTGAGCAGGTTGCCAATGTCCTCCAGAAAAGATTCCATTTTAATTTGAGTGTCAGTGAAGAGGAAAACGCCATGAGCTTCGCCCTGTGTGGACTTCCTCATGATAAGCTTCAGGTCATCATGCCACTCAGTGGGACCATAGGTCTTGGAGATTTCCACCTGAAAAAGTTCTGCCTCTGCCATGTATGCAGCCAACCGGGTTAGAGACTGTCTCCCGCTCCCACCCACGCCCACCAGCAGGGCGTGGCCACTGGGCTGCTTAAGGATACGGGAAATGCGGCACACGTGTTCAATGGCAAAACGGAAGAGCACTAGATTCATGGGCGCTTTGCTGATGTTGTTGTACTCCTCCAGATGTGACTCCACCACCTGTCGGAGCTGGTCGAGGTTGTGAACTTCGCGGTAGTTCCGGTCTTCGCCCTTAGGGTCATGAAAGTCGCAGAACATGAGGCTGCGCAGGTCATCCTCAGTGACCTTTCCATCCTGGTCCTGGTCCAAATGCTGGAAGAGCTGATGGAAGTTTTCCTCCATGTGACTCAGGGACACCACCTGTAAATGGCTAACAAGCCAGGAGCGATCTGAGTCATGAACCAGTCGATCATAGTATACCCTCAGCACCTAAAGATCAATCAGACAAAGAAAGAGTGTGAGAGGGAAAGCTAAAGAGAGATGGTCTGAGTTAGGTTCAGTGCAGCTATGTATGTCCCATTATGGTATTTCATGATTTTTTTCTATTGCACAATAAAGTTTACCTCATGCACCCAGAGCCGTTTGATGACAGATGGTTCATCTGCAGTCTCTGGCCGCGACAGACAGATGCCCTGGATGACCCGGGAGACATCACGCAGATTGAACAGGTAATGGGACTTTGTGGGGGTTGGTAGCAGGTTCTTGGTGGCCTCTTGGTACACTGACATGGTACTTTTAACGATCTGAGAGGTCAGAGCTGCAAACAGCTTGGGGAAAGCAAACCTGTAGGCGGAATCGTTGATTCATTGTTAAAATGCCATTTAGATTATTTCCGGCAGCTAGGAGAGGAAAATAAAAAATTCATTGCTGTATTTCTTCCTTGGTGTTGTCAATGAAACACTTTTACAATGAATACATAAAATATATATGATTAAAGATCTTTCTTCCGTCATAACCTTTAACAATGTATTTCCACAAAGCCAAACACTGCCAAATGGTGAAAATACTATCTTGTTAAAATGCAAGTGATACTTGTGTTTGCAGGAGTGGCTGGGTAGATCTGAAACCTTTCCAACAGATTTGATTGCTCAAGGACTTGTGGTCTCTCAGGTAAACACACTGGCAGAGCAGTAAGAGAGGTGAAGAAAGAGCACCTTAAATCCTCTTATTAATGAACAGAAAGTGATGAACAAAAAAATTTCAGAATATGCAGGACACAACATGAAACTTTAAAACGCTTGAAGAGGCCAATTAACAATGATAACATGTATAGGTTTAGATATGGGCATTATTCCATTATGGAAAAAGTGCCTTAAAAATGACACATTCAAAGTCATTACCGTATGCTGAAATGCCAGTCTGAGATCCTGGAGAAGATTGTATACATGGTCTTCTCATCAAAATCATTAATGGTAATCATGTTGAAATGGCGCAGATATCGTGGTGTGACAGGGTTCCGCCCTCCACCTAAAGAAGAAGAACAAAAACAGAGCTAAAAATTAACTATTTTTAACAAGGTATGCTTCTGATCCTCCAACTCCAGTTATTCATTGTGTACATTTACTATTTGCTCGAGATAATTTTCCATACAACTGGATAGTAAGTCTTCTTTCAGTTATTTATTTATTCATTTATCAATTTATCTCCTGGTAATGACTTTATTTTCACTTTCATAGTCAAACACGCACACCAACCTGCATGCAAATAAAAGCACATGCTTGCATATGCGATTTAGCTATGCTCAGCTTATTAATAATTAATAATAAGGTATGCTCCTGCTCCTCCAACTCCACTTACTTATGGTGCACGTTTACTATTTGCTCAAGACAATTTTAAGTAGGACTGATAGTAAATCTTTCTTTTCTGTTCAGTTTTTTCCATAATTATATTTCAGTTTGAAAGTGCATAAATGTATTCAAAGATGATGTGATATTTATCAGAAATTAGATAAAAATGCTACAAACTACTCACTTTCTCCAAGAGATATAAAACCTTTTAACAGTAACTTTATTCAAAATGTGTGCCTGTTTTCTTGTTCCTACATTATGTCTCCCTAGTGACATGGCACACAGGAGCCACCAAACGGAATATTTTTCAAGGTGTACAACAAACAATACAGCCCACTGAAAGGATGTTTTTGTTACTGTTAGCTCTATAGCAAGCAAGATAAGGCAACTCTAAAATTGTGTTTGTTATGTAACTGTAATGTTAGTTAAAGGCCGATATAAATTAATCACTGAAGTGTTATATAGGTCTAAATATTTGGAATGACATCAGTAAAATGGCTTCTCCATTGTTTCCCTGGTATGTGTTCAGGGGTTGTCACGCCTATGCTGGGCAGCAGCCAGGGAAATCTAAATTACTGTCAGCACAGGTAACAGGAGCAGATACTGTAGCTGTGTGGGCACCTGAGTGTGGCACCCATCCTCTCTCTCTTACAGCTGTCGCTGCCAGCTGCCTCAGTGAACAGGGATACTTTTGTGTTTACACTGGTAGTTGTAGTGGAGGTGGAAGTGGTACACTTGCCATTTGTAAGCACCTTAAGGCAGTGAGTAGCTCCACTAAACAGCAGCTAGTGGTTTGTGACATTGATTCAATAGCAGTTCAGTAGCACTTTAGAGACAGAGTGAAAAAAAAGTATAAACCTTACCCAACTAAGAACCTGGGTTTTGTCCACTAATGTAGGGCTTTGGTAACATTGCTGTAACAATATGCTTGACAGGCTACTCACCAGGTGGTCCCATAGCACACATGACCTGGATATCCACAAGGTTGATCATAGAGCAGTCCTTCAAGTCATACCAGTGCCAGTGGTCAAGCCACTGACGCAGCAGCTCCACAGGGGGCTGAGCACCATAAACCTCCCGGGCTGGCATGTTCACATCATCCACAAATATCACCTAATAAGATATAGCATTAATATACTTGGAGTAATCTTTAATAATAAAAACACAATATTTATGATACTTAAAACTACACTGTACCATTTTCTTCCCAAGTGGGGGACCAAACACTCCTTTGCGCCGCTTATCAAGTTTGGACATAATAATGTTTTGGGTCTGGGCAGCTGTGGTCTGGGCTGAAAAGTTGATAAACAATGGGCTGTAGACATCTTTCTGCAGCCGATTCAATAGAAAGTCCTGAGTAAGAGATATTGGAAATATGAACACAGATTATCATCAAATGTCAAGAGTGAAGAAGTCAATTGTAAATCATAACCATGATTATCACAAGAATGCAAAACACTGCAAAAGTTGACCAAACAACAAGTAAAAGTGATACTTTGAATACTAAAGTTAGTGTGATGCATTTATGTGCTCCTCTGACCATTCCATTCCCAAGTGGAGAATTTGTTCTTCAGGCTTAAGGTCGTAATGTGTAAACAACAAGGACACTACAAACAAGATATGTTATGTATGTGTGGTGTTCATGCTATCAAATGTGTATTTAAATGCTCAGTATTTAAACAACACATTTTCAACAAAATATTCCATGAAATGTGTAGCAGATTTACAGATTGTTATTCTTTCAGTTTGGAATGTTTCTTCGAATTGTGATTCTTCCGACATGATATGAATGTGGGTCAATTCCCAAGAAAAATAATAATTTGTAAATCCACTCTGTCATTTGGATCTGCTCCAATATGTATTCTTTGCCCAAGCTACACAGTTCTACCTAGTTTCATGGAAATCAGGTCCGTAGTATTTCCATAATTCTGCTGACAAACACAACACAAACAAACTAAGCCAAAACATGACCTCCTAGGCAGCAGTACTAAGTAAAGACAATTAAAAAATAACATGGTTTGGATTAGGCTTTACTAATGAAGTGTACAGTACATCATAAGTGTATTTGCTATGAGGTATTCTGATAACCTTAAGGGACTTATGAAGGTCTGGGAATGTCACTGGGAATTACTTAATTACATGATGCAAATGTAATCAAGGTACTAACTCTGTTGGAAATTGTTACATAAAAAAAGCACAATGTTAATTTGGTTGAAAATCCTTTCAAGTATTTTCTTCTCTTTCTTTTCTGTGTTACCATGCCTATGAATCTGCAGGTAGAGTATACATAAAATATTTCCAGTTTGATCCCAGCAAATGGTTGTGATAAGCTCTGTAATCTAATTAAAGGTGGCATTTAGTGAGTATTTCATGAGATAAAAACTGAACCACAGTTAATCCATGAAATTACTTGGAAATGAAGTAGGGAATTAGTTGCCCTCTGAGGACATGATCTAAAGTAATGTTCTCCAGGTCAAAAGGGCAATATCAATGAATTTTTGATTTTGCATGAGGGTTTACAAGAGGGCATTTTACTGAAAGCTAAAAGAGGCTTTTATTTAAGGCCATTTTGATAAAATGACCTTTTGGGCATATGGACATCTCATTTATATGAACTGAGAACAGAGAATGTACGTATGAGTGATCGATTGGCTTTTATTTGTATTTTTGTATCTATTCTCATGCTACTTTCACGATGTAGCATGTGTGTTCAGCGCCCAGGCTCTTGCTTCCCCTGTCGCATGTGCATAGAGATGCACACAGCGCTCTTACACATGCTCATGAAATCATGTGAGTAACGACCTGCATAATTAAAGAGGACTTGTGATGTGAATGATCACAGGGTGCAGCCAAGGTGCATCATCATCCTCTTGTCTAAATTATAAACCAGCAGCAAAGCTCCTCACTCAAGAGTAGAATGGGGCATGTGAAGGAGGCTTGTGTACAGCTGTCTTATTCTACGGGTGCCGGCACCATGCCAGTCATATTCTTATGGTTTGAGTGCTGGTGCTCCTTTATCACTGCTGCCAGATTTGGGATTCAGCCACGGTCTGCTGGTTGCAGCATGGGACAGAGCTGCTCTACCACGCAGACAGGCAGGAAGTGGAGAACAAGGCAGGCTCCCCAGTGAGATGATCTCTATTCACCCCAGAGTCTCAAGTTTGAGCACACTAATGGATGAACTAATGAAGCAAAGGGAAGGAGGGGGATTAGTCCTTGATATAAATAGCTGAAGGTCTGCTGAGAGATACTCAGTATTCCTCCAAGGTGGCCGTTTCACACCTGGTGTTTGTAGCTGTGTTGCCTCCGAATGATTTGTACGTTGGGAGCACTTTCCTGAGGCTGGGACTACACAGATTAAAAATGAAAGCTCGCTCATCCAACAGAATGATGTTAATGGTAGGATAGGCAGGCCTTTTCTGCATGATGGTTACAATCATTTCTGCTAATAAAAATGGCTTAAAGTCCAATTTACAATTCCCTTAGAGAAAACACAAAAAAACAGATGAACAGAGCAAAAAAAGGCCAAAGACTGGTAATAATAAGAATATTGTAAAACAAAGTGTGTAAAGAAACACAGCTCAGTGTGACAATGGTGAATTCACATATATTAAATGTGAGTATTTATATGCATTAGAAGCAGTCTGTCCACTA
>JAOWBC010000002.1:5088875-5102884 GCA_028566105.1 Hypoplectrus providencianus
GCTGAGATAGGCACAGCCTCCCTGCGACCCGGGATTACCTGGATGAAGCGGTTCAGACAATGAATGAATGAATGAATCCACTGTACATAAGTAAACCCGAAACATCCAACCAAAAACTTAACTGTAGTGGTTGGGTGTGTGCAATTGCATGTCAACAAAGGCTGTTGCATCATATCAGTGACTAAAACAGTAAAACATATCTGAAAAGTGAACAATTGAACACACAACAACATGATCATTTGATGTTTACTTAGATTATTTCGTTTGGCTCATGTCCAACATGAAGGGGTATTAAAAAATATATGCTGTGATTTTCAAATCCTATATCTAGAATTTGGATTGTAATGTATCAAAAGTTCAGGATTTGGATTTGGTAATGTAACGCAGGTTGATATTTTCTCTTGTCACTTGTGACCACAGTCTAACATCTACTTCCAGCATGACTCGCTACAATAATGTCACCCAGCTGATGAGTTTTTGTGCGCATCAGCTCAGAGGAGGTTCGTATCATGTATGGTCAGCCAACAAACCTGCAGCAACTGCATGATGCTATCATGTCAATGTGGACCAAAGCCTCTAAGGTGTTTCTTCAGCACCTTATATATGCCACTAAAAACTAAAGTAGTCCTGAGGGCAAAAGGGGATCCAACATTGTAATAGCTGAATACACATAAGAATTATTTACCTGACAGGTAAAGAAGCAGCAAAAATGAGCATTAAGAGTCACATAATTCACCAACTTGTCTCTGTCGAGACTCATAAATTACTTAGAAGATTACTGTCTGTCTATGACAGGACTTCTGTTAACTGAGGAAGAGAAGCAAAAACTGCAACAAACAGCTTTTCAGACAATGTGTCACTTTGAGTTAAAAACAATGAGAAAAGCATGTAGCTGAAAGAAGGAACAACAAAAAAAAGATGAGAAAGGGGAGGGAGGGTTGGACATGATCAGTGGACGTGCAACGACAAGGATGACGATGATAAATGTGGCATTCCCAGGCGCTCCATCAGCAGGCCTTCATCTGTCTCCTTGGTGGGATGCCTCTCAGCCCTCTCAGCCATGTAAATACAACAAGCCAGTTCTGCTCTTCTCTGTGAGATCGATAACTACTAAACAAAGACTACAGCTCTGACAAATTGGAGGGATGTGTTTACTTGGGAAAAACATGTAGCTCAGATAAGCCTTGGATATTGAGTGGAACATATATTTTTTTTTGACATGAAAGTTTATATGATTTTTTACTGATCGAGCAGGTTCATGTCCCAAGGACTCCGGAAACCCCTTTTTAAAATTTGTAATACAAGGCAATTAAAGAATGCATGGTTAACCATGTGAAAATACGGCATGTCTCCCAAAGTTTCTGACAAATTGACCAGATTAATACCTGACAGGAACATAATAAATAAGTTGAACCTCAAGGACAACTACGGGAAATAAAACCAAGAAAATAAAGTGGTTTAAAGTAGCTATGGATCAAGACTCAGTGCCACGTAAAGAATCATTAAAAATAAGGTCAGCTGACATGAAACTTGCCATCCTTTTAGCCCACTTTTCTCCGGTTCTGCTGCCATTTCCCCAGTGGCTGTTCTTTCCCCAATTTCTCCAACCATCACAATAAGCATCCAGCTTTGATTATCTTAATTCCTATTATCAACCAACAAAAAGAACAGGACATGATTTAAATAGGACATCATACCTTTTCAAAGACGTCATGAAGGGCTGCTGCCAGCACACGATAGGCGCTGGTCTTGCCTCCAAAGGGCTCACCCACCAGCATGAAACCATGCCTAACAATCATCATTTCAAAGATCTGCAGGATTTTCTCTGCAAAGAATTCAGTGACTTGCAGGTTCATGCGCTTGCAGTTTTCCTCAACCGCCTCAAGCAGGATGCGGTAGTCCCGTTCTGGAAGCTTGACTCCCGGGAAGAGGTCAGAGGTGATACCCTGAGGAGGAAAGGCAGAATAATTGGGGACAGGAGAAGGAGGAATCTTACAGTTGAAGAAACATACTTAACTAAGTGTTATGAGTGAATACTATTGTTAACCAACAACACACAAGCATACTCATATGCACAAATATGTTAACCTTGAAATGCAAGAGGAGGACATTCAGACAAATGATGGACAAATATGCAGAAATGCAGTGCAAACAAACATTTACTCTCTCTCTCACACACACACACACACACACACACACACTCCAGTGAACTGTTCTGACTCAAACAGACTTAAATTGTCCCTGTGCATCGTGGCTCTAAATGAACTGACTGGAATTAACACAGGCTGACATCACTTGATGTGCATCGCTCCATTAATCAAGACAGGAGGAGCACCACTCTATTGCACCTCAAATAGCTTCAGATCATGGGCCAGGAACTTGGGAAGATTGACATCGATAATGGATCTCAGCAGCAGGGTGTCTTCATTCTCTTCTGGAAAAGTGAGCTAAAGTGCAAGAAACATGGATAAGTGGAAAGAAGGGGAAGAACGACACGCAATGAGAAGCATTTTAACTGTAGAGCTTTATGAAGAAATGTTGCTGTGAATCAGTCAGAGCAAAGGACAGTCACAACCAGTTAATTCAAGAAGCTAAATCAGTTATCAGGTATAGTAAGTGATGGTTTCCAATATTTTTGATGTGAGGTACCCTCAGTCATGGTCATACCTCTTCATTGATACACATGTATTTTTCAAACAAAAGTGTCATGATTTCACTATCTGTTTCATATTTTATTTTGCCTTCATGTTCCATGTCTTGTGCTTCCTGTTTTACATTGATCACTTACCCCTGTTTCTGTTTCAGGTTCCTGTCTGCCCCTCCCCCTCCTTGTCTGTGTGCACCTGAGCACTGATTGTGTCTCCCACACCTGTCTCCCATCACCCCTCATTAGCTCTGTATATAAACCCCTTTATGTGTTTTCTTGTTGCCAGTTTTAGGCTGTTTTTAAAGCTACTATGAACATTTAATCACAATTTTCAAAAGGCTATTTCAACCTTTTTTTATTGTCTAAACCATTTAGCAAATGTTAACTATTTCAACAGTTTACCCATGACTTGAAGCTACCCACTTCAAGTTTTGTGCTTGCTTGTTAACAAGTTTTCACCACACTTACAAAACTACAACATGCGGTGTTCGAGCTTTGTTAATGTGTGGATATATTATTTTAATCAGGTCTGTATTAATTAAAAAGTATTTTATCTTTTTTTACATCCCCCCTGACAACAGCAAAAGTAAAGTATACCTTTTGAGACAGGTCTAAACAACACTTTGTTTCTAAAAAAAAGACTTAGTGTCCCTGCTATGTCTGAAAGATATGACATGTATGCATCAGCTCACCAGAAAAGGGGTATAACCGTGTGAATGAAAACATGTAGGTGCCTGTTGATAACTTTCTCTTTGAAAGCCAGACCGACAGCTCTTTTTTTCTGCTCTCACACATCACTGCACTCTGCAAAACACTTTGTCATGTTGTGTTTGGAAAATAAGGAGGTTTGGGCCAATTCTTAAGATTCTTTACTGTGACTGAAAGATTGCTACTGCATAGAGTGGCATAAAGAAAAATTATTTCTTTCTCCAAACAGTACCATAGCATTGTCAATATGTAGCACAAACCTGCTTCCTCTGCATTAAAAATGTAAGAAAATATAATATATAATAAATATTATATAATATATATATAAGCAATATTTTGAGGATGAGCCAAGACATTAAACACAGACATGCTGTGCTTAGTTGTCGTTTAACTTGCTCAGCACTACTTTCACCTACATAGACTTAACATGAGTTCAAGGTTGTTGCAGCCCACTTATGGACTATTTTTCCATTTCTTTCTTTAGCTAAATGATCAACGATTGATCTACTTTATGTGATGATCTGACAAGAAATAACTATTTTAATTGACCTTTACTGTCATAATAACAGTATGAGGTATTAAAAAAGCATGCTGATAGAGGCAGCATGGTTATGCGCAGTTGACACTGTGGGAAAATAGGTAAAACAAACCCAACATATTACAGTTATCTGTCTTGATACCTTGAGGTTTCCAGCAGCAGTGAGCACAGACTTGACAGCCCTCATCCCATAGTCATAGTGATGCTGCGAGGACAGCTGCTCTGAACAGAGTCGATAAGTGGCCACAATTTTCACGGACAGGGGCCGCGCAGTCACAAAGCCGCATGAGTAGAGCACAATCTCAGCGATCATTGCATAGTCTGGTACCATCATAGCCACAGTTCTGAACAGAGCCTGGTGTAAAGAAAGACATATGGTGAATGGAAAGGTTTCAATTTCAAAACATTTGAATGGAAGTAGTTCTGGAGAAGCTCTCTTTTACGTTTTTTTTTTTGTTTGTTTTTTTTGCTGTTTTCTTCACTTATGCTTGGACATAGACATAAAGGGTCTATAATTTGCACAACTTTTAAGTTGCTCAACATGCATAATGCTGATTTTCTAACTGTAATTCAAACTCCTCAATTATGTATGTAAAATATGCTCCAAACTCTGTGCTCCAGAATTTGCGATTTAAAATAGAAAGACGGCCTGAGAATCTGACAGAATTTATACGGCACCTTGAGATTGTCTGGTAGCTCAGAACGTCCAGCGTAGCCAGGATTCATAGTAATGAACACAGCACAGGAGGGGTCCAGTTTTAGTTCTGTCCCTTCAAACATCAGCATCTCAGCATGCACAGCAATTCCTGTATACACAGATGCAGTGAGATTTGGTGTGTGAATAGATCAGCATGCTCCACTGCTGTCTCTTTGGACACTTCTTTGTAATGAGCAGACCCTGAAGAGTATATGTGTAGACACCATGTCAGAACTGTATGCATATGACAAAGACACATGCCCATCATGCCCATGCCTGGGCACCTTTATGCACATACAAAAATACACAACTTAACGGTCATGGCCATGGGAGGCTTTAAAGTCTCTTCAAAACTTATACTAAGGTTAAAAACGTAATTCATGTCAAAAATTACTAATTTGCTTGAGGAGTATTCACAACTTCAGCCGTAATTCAAATGAGGAAAAACTCCACGGTTAAAAAGAACTGTGGACAAAGTGTTAGGTAGTTGAGGAGCAGGAATCTATTATTTTCAAACTTTAGTTTTGGGCTTAGAAAAGTTGGTATACCCCTTTGGCTCTTGCATCTTATGACACAAGACAGTGGACGCCCGTAGCACAAATACGTAGGACACACTGCCGCGCTACGTTGAACAAAGCTGTGCTTGTAGTTCAGTTGGCCAGCCTACACAAATTGCCTCAGCACCATGTTGCAGCTCTTTGTAGTCTAAAACCTGTTTTTTATGTGTATTTCTTTGTACTGGTGAGAAAGAATGTACCAAAAGTATTCTGGCATACTGCCAGCTTACGCAAAGACCAAAGAGAAAGAAAGCTAGAATGTGTATGTATGTATATATTAGCACAAACCTCTCTGTATGGTAAGGATCTGTTGAGCCACTACAGACAGCACCTCCAAGTCAATGCGGTTAAACTCATCAAAGCAGGCCCAAGCTCCGCAGGACAAAAGGCCCTGGTCACACACACACAAATGATTCATTAATACATATTTAAATAGTACATACAGGCAAGATTTGCCTGAGTATGTGAGAGCTATTTCAGTGAGGAAAGTGGGAGGAAATTTCAGCAGGGTGTAAGCAGTCTCAGTGTAAACAATAATGGGATTTTTTGCAATCATTTTGTGTGGCCCCTGTGGCTTCCCACATTTAGAACACACACAGAGCTATAATCACATGACACTGATCAGCAGCACTACTGAGCCATCAGTGAGTGCAGTGCTATATTAGAAAGGACACACCCTCTTCCATTTTTGTAGCAGGAACAATATCCATCTGTAATTGACTCCATATATTATTATTTGCAAAAAAGGGTACAAATGCACTACAATACTGCATGCTTACAAGGACAGGTTGTGGTGCTGTATCGAAACAGACATTTAAATTTGCTTGTTTGCAATTCTGGGACTAGGGGAAATCTAACTCCGTGCCACCTTCTATTATCTGACTCTTTGAAGTGCCAAGTTATGTTTGTGGAATATCCCAAGGTGGAAGAATCTGTTCTGGCACACTTCCATCTGAAAGATGAGGGCAACAGCAACTAGGAATATCTTCTGATAAACTATAAAAAGTACACTACTATTTGCACTGTGTATAAAAAAGGCTCCTCACTGCTGTGTGTTTGATGTGCGTGAGAGTTGAAGTTTGGATTTCAGGTGTAGCTAGTAATTTTGTCTCATTGTGAAAGAATTGTACTCACTTTGAAGAACTTCCCCAAAGCAATGTAGTCAAGTCCGTCTGAGCAGTTGAAGACCACACACTGCTTGGCAACAGCCTTGGCCAAGTCTTTGGTCGTCTCTGTTTTTCCTGTGCCAGCTGGGCCCTCAGGTGCCCCTCCCAGATGGAGGTGAAGGGCACCGAATAATGTTCTGAAGTGGGAGGAACAGACAGTTATTAACGCATAAATGATCCCTCACTCTTACCATATTTATATCAACAGACACACATCAAAACAGGCCTGCTGACAAAACATTTAGTCACATGTTGAAGTGACTGAAAGCCTCACTGCAGGGGAGCTGTGCTGTGGAAGGTGGCAGTTTGAGTGTTTGCGGCTTTCAGACATACTGAAATACCTTTTTTTCTATATATTGTAATATGTGATGTAATGGGGTGATAACTGTTTTTAAGGTTTTTTTGAAGTCTGACTTCTAAACTGAATTGTATATGAATACATTTCTGCAAGGTGCTGCCTGCCGTACACGTCATTATGCCAAAAGAACTAAGGTTACCTAATTATGTGGGATCTTTGTTTGTTTTTATACAAGCATTATATCTTCATTACTTTTACCATTTGTTGAACAAAATTCCTTCCTATTATTCTCATACCAAGACAGGACGTGTGCACACAAAAAACATCAAAACAGGAGCAAGATGAAAAGCACAAAGACAAGAAAAAAGGTCTGCACACAAATTGGCTGCAGATAATTTATTCTTGGTGAAGCAATGTTTCCTCCTCTCAGATCTTTAGGCATGTGAAGGTGCTTGGAGAAGAAGGTTCATTAAAATGTGTGAGGTTTAATTTGCACATGCTATTATCTTTAATCCCAAATAAATATATACTTAGCTAAAATACTGCAGTGTCATTAATATTAGTGTAATGTTGTGTAATATTCAGTAAATGGCCACTCAGAGCCAAAGCAGCATCACCTCCGTGCCTCACAGGGACTCAGTCAGCCAAGTCAGTGGCAGTTATCATAAAAACTTGGCAAACAGCCCTAGCGGCTCACTGGGGAGCATCGTGCCCAAACAAACGGGTTTGATGAATTATTTCCAGGAGCACAGGTACGGAGGAACTCCCAGTAGCTCAGCAAAAATATATAAGGTCTCTTTAAGTTGAGACCACTAATAGATGGATAAGGATTTTTTTTTATCTAAAACAAGAAAGGAAGACTTCTTGTAAACAAGATAACAAGGTAGGTTATTAATACTGCAGGGATGTAAAGAGCTGTCTCCAAATTGGGGTTTGTCGACTCATTAGACAGATAAGACTTTTAGCTGCAAGCACCTCGAGCACATAAGCTTTAAGAAAAGACAGTGAACTGTGTAGTCGTTTTACCGGTAGCAGCGATCAGTAAGTGGGGTAATGACCAGGCGTGGAGTGTTGCCAAGGTACTCATAACCATAAGGCAAACCAGCATTGATCATCTTGGTCTGGAGGTGGTTCTCCTGCAGAGTGTTAAGCAGAGTTCAGAAGTCAGTCACTGTATTATGAGTGGAAATTCCACCCATAACTGCCCCTTTTACATACCACCCAGTAGTAGCGCAGTTGGCTTAGCCACTCAAAGTCGTTCTCGTCACTTATTTCCTTTTGCACCAGTGTAGCGAGCACATCCCTGGCATGGACATCCAGCACAACAAGGGCTCCCAGGGTCACTCTGTTCTGCTTGGATAGCTTGCCACGTACGAGTGCCACAATGTCGTCAATCTGTCTGTTGTTCTGCTCCAGGTAGGCGTCTAATGCCTGGGGGAAGAGTGGCATGATTAAATAGAAGGCAGAGCAGGCTGGAGAGGCTGCTATCAAGAAGCCATCTATAAACTGAAGGTCACAAGTTTGAACCCCGCAACAACTACTAAGTCTGTCACTGTCAAGATGTCGGCAAGAAAAACACCACACTTCCCCTGTCTTGAAGGATATTAAAAGAAAAATATAACCTGTGGTATACAGGGGTTTTCCGTTCCAACTTCATAAAACAGCATTACACTGCAGACCTCTGCTGGCCATATCAGTTAAATTAGGTGTGTCAGCTCATGAGATATAGGTGCTGTTCAATTGATGTGACAGCTTTAATATGGTTTGTAATTCTCATTCAGAGCAGCTGTTCCTCTATCCACTTTGCTTTCTACATTCACAGCTGAACTGCTGTCAATTAGATGGTAGCATGGATCCACCGGGTAAGTCATTACTGTAAGTACCACATTCAATGAGAGGCACTCTGTTTGTACACAGTTTATCTGAGAATAATCACACTGTGTTTACCTCATCTCGAGAACCTTTTCCATTCTTTTGTTTACATTTGTTTCTCGTGCTCTGTCTGACATGATATACTTGACAGGCTTGCGTTGCCATGGTGGCAACTTTGATACAGGCATGCAACTTCAGAGCATACTGTAGATTATGTATTTCAGATACTTGCTGTTACCATGGTTACAGCTTTGAAGAAGACATCATGGAACCTCAGAGCATATTTTAGATCATGTTTTTTTAGCAGGTTGGATTCATTTGAAAAGAATTAAATATAAGTGATATTAAATATACCGAAAAAAATAATTGAATCACTTGCGCAATAAAAAAATGTTTAGTTATGATTTGGATGACATCTATCAATATTTCAAAACTGTGCAAGCAGCGGACGGGCTATCCAGATGGTTCCTAGACTCTTTGAGGATTCTTGAAATATCTTCAAAACAGTAGCAAGTCTTGTCAAAAGACCTGCAGTTTTTTTCAAAGAGATTTCAAGCAAATATAGCTTTGGAAAAACACATGCCCAGATGTAATGACAATGCTGCACATGAGAAGCACAAACTAGGGGTAGGCGGAAGGGACTTTCTGTATCAAAGATCCTAGGCAGCAATATAAAGCATTCTACACTATGACAAAACAAAAAACAAAAAAAAACAGAGCTCAACACTGCATAGTTTGTAATTCAGGATACATAATGCATTTAAAATGAAACAGTTCATCACCTTCTGTCCTGAATTAATGGCTTCATGAATATCCTTCGTCCAGTAGACCTGTGAGACGCAGAGCACAGTCTGGCCTGGCCAATCACGCACCCAGTTGATCCTCAACTCATTAGGGTACGCACTGATTGCCTCCCCGATTACCTACAATGACCACAAGGAGGACAGAGGCTTTAAAGGGGTAGTTCAGTTGTATGAGGTACTTACGCATAGTCAGTATATTACCTAATGTAGATGGCACTTAGCTCATATCAATGTTTGAAGATGCAGGTAGGATAACTTCTGTGGATTGGGGCAGCAGCAAAACACATATTGTCCACATAAAAAAATCTATAAGTTTAAGAGTCTGCTGAAGGAAAGGTGAAGCCATCGTCTATGCCCTCTTCAAAGTTGCCTCACTGTTTTGAAAAGGCTATGATGTACTAAAAATCACAAGTTTACCTTGCAGAACACAGGAGCTGCTGGTCTACCTCTGCCTTACTTATTAGTTTGTGTGCTTTGCTGTTTTAAAGTGATTTAGATTCACCAAAGTGTCACAATAAGGCAAAGATCGAGCGAAAGAAACTCTCTTGTTCTGCAAGGTAAAATGACTGTTTTGTCAAAGTCTGGTGGCTTTAAAGAGAGCATAGACTGATATAACAGCTTCAGTTCCTCATCAGAGAGGGTTGTCTGACAGCAAGGTTACGTGGAAAAAATATACTAATTATAGCATACATTTAAAATGAAATATTTTTTTGAGGTGGCTAAAAAACTTTTGCTGCTGCCACTGTCCACAGCAGCACATGTCGGAGAATATGCATCCCCCTTTGCATGCTTCTCCAAACTGGGGGCGTGCTTACGACTATCTACTATACACTTCAACCGTTTCAAACATTGTTGATGTCTATTAAGGGAAGCTCAGACAAAAGAGCAATAACAATCCACACATCACCTTATGCAGGGAGGCAATCATGCCATTCTCAAGTTCCAGAAGCCACTTCTCCACCTGGCCCCTGGCTTTGGAGGTGGAAATGATATCCAGCAGCTGTACCACTTCACCCTCACTGCTCTTCATGTGGGTGATGTCCAGCACATCAGTGAACACCACACTAGCAATGCCTTCAAAGCACTTCTTCAGATGGGGCTGCACCCTTGGGGAGAGAAAGGCACCAGAAAGTGAGGGTGGTTTTATTAGTCCATATTTTTACTGCGAGTGCATGTTGTGTTTTGTTTCCCCGCAGATAATGGTTTTATAATTTTTTTTTTACATGAATGAGTAATGATACACCCAGTTTGAATGCTTGTCCCCCTTCTGTGAAATGTTGAAAAATGAAAGACTGCAGACATGAAGCAGGAGAACAACTGTGCCTCAAAGCTACAACAAAATTTTTAATGTTTCTGATCTCGGTCTTTGTCATTTAAAATCAGGTTCCGTGATATAGCACAATGCCTTTGAGCATGGCTGCATCTCCACCTGAACACCAGCTGCTGATTTTCATTCACTAAAGGTCAAACTAAGCCAGGTTTAGCAATAAGACAGCTACAGCACTGGGGAATCTGTGCTCAGATGATGATGACTGCCCCTGTTGTATTCCATTTAGACATAGCTTAAAACAGCATTTTACAACCACTAAACAGCAAAACAAAAAAACTGTAAGTTTTGTCCAAAATCACATTAATTTGACCATTATTTTAGTTTGGAGTTGGTCTATAAAGGTTATTGAAACACTTAGGGTTGCTTACTTCCAGCATGCAACAATTATGAGTTTGACCTTTTCTAGCATTTAAGGACTGAAATCTTTAGATGTGTTTGAGTTTAGTTGGGTAATTGTCCAACTGCACCTCTAAAAACATCCTCCAAAACCCACCAACTCCCCAATATTTCACATTCACACCATGTCCTGTAACTTTTGCCATTACAAAACCCATTATTGTCCTTGCTCCTAAGTAATGTCACTGCAACTTAAGTGCAATGTCCTTCTTATTGTTATTAACTCTTTTAGAATGTCACACAGTAAACAAAGTCATTCGTCTTCTTTGTATTGCTTCATATCTCTGTGTTTCTGGTACTTGTTCTCGCTGTGCACAAACACATTCAGTGAAAATAGGAACAAGCGTTCCAAAGCAAAAGCATTAAAACTTTGGCATTTGCTTTCTCTATATCCCTGAAATAAAAGCAAGCCCTTTTGTCAGTCTGACATTACATGATTCTCAAAAAAAATCAAACTAGCACTTTACCAACATTACATTGCTCTCCCCAGTCTACCAGCACCCCCACAACTGCATAAATCCCTTCTTCACACAAGAGGTCATGCCTGTGTGCATCTGTACTGATGTGATGACAATTCCCAGAAGCTAAAGGGAGAAGAAAGGGATAGTAGAGTGAAAACGAAAAGAGAAGTAGAAATGGCAGGAAGAGAGTACAAGGCTAGAACATCTTTTGTCTGAAATCACATTCATTATTAACCAAATGCCCTGGGTGAAATGAGACAAGGGTAGGTTATCACCAAGGACTTGACTTCTGGGGATTCCACTGTGGGGGCTGAGAATGTGTTGTAGTTGGTTGAATATTTTGTAACCCTAACATCAGTTTGGAAAAGGCCAAAAGTTTTAATATATTTGTAGATTTGCTATTTTCTCATATTGAATCTCTGCTTTGAGTATTTTCTAATGAGAACCGATCTGTGGATTCACCCTTTTCTTAGCTACACGTTGTGGTACAGTTGCTGGTTTATATTTAAAGGTCATAATGATGATCGCATGCACACTGACACCTACATGTTACAGCAGTTTACCTTGTGGGGTCTTTGGTCTCAGAAAGGATTTCCAGCAGTTCTTCATTGGACAGGAAAAAGAATCGTGGAAAATAGAGCCGCTTCTTCTCCAGGTAGTTATTAAGACCTTTGAGGATCATCTCTAGAAGCTCATTGGACTTTTTTAGCCTCTCTAACATCTTGTCGATGGCGATAACTGCCAGTACATGCTTGTCCTAACAGAGAAAGGAGAAACCACCAACATTTGCCATTTCATCAACAGCACCAACTCCTACCAACACATTATTAGGATAAACTTACATTCAAACCAAGACTCATTTCAACTTTCCTTGTTCTGCTGGTTTGGGAATTGATGACTACCATTTATCTCACATGCATGCTAATAAAATATTTATTTCTTTTGCCTCCTGGACATTTTTAACAAAGCACCCAGGGTGCAATGGCTCCAGAGATAGGTACATCCTGACCTCTGCATCATGACTACTTCTCCCTGCAAACCGGCCTCCATGTATTGCACAAAAGCATTGATGTTTTTTTTTGTTCATCAAGAAAACATTTTACCAGTAGATAGTGTGTTGTGTTCATTTTTTTCCAGCAGTGCATTGTTTTCACTGCTGCCTTGAAGGTAACACTGAAACACTGCAATATCTTCCTTTAGCAACACCCACCCTATGTTCCACAGTGAGGCCCACTTGTCACACAGCACCCTAAAAAAAACTGTGATGGAACAGTAATAGAGATTTCACCTGAGGCCTGTCTCACACCTATGAAATATTTCAGCTCTGATATCATCTCATCTGTACACTAACTCAATATCCTGTGGGATTGTCACCCCCAGGAAGTGTCTAAAAAAAGTATATCTAATCTTCAAAGTTGGACAGTGAATGCCTGAGCCGGCTCACATGACGCATGTGATGGTGATATTATCCTTTGAATGGAATGAAATAAAAAGCTGAAAGGAGCAAAATGCAGAGCTAGTGTGGAGCCAAACTGAAAACATTGAGTAACATGCTGTCTCTGCCTTTTCATGCTCTTCATGTGAAAAACAGATAATTATCTTTTTTGCTTTTCTGTAGCTTTTTAATCATCATCAACAGTCTGCCTATAAACCTCTCATTTATAGACCATTTCTGCCTGCAAAGACAGAACACCACTCTTCTGAACGATGCAACACTTGTCAACATGGTTTCTTGCTTTTGCAAATGGAAACAATATAAACTGTCAAGGAAGCTGCTGATGGAGTTGAGTATCCAGCCTACAAAAAGGATTCTGTACTTTCATCACTTTGATGTGATCAATTTGCCTTGGGCCGTTTCATTTTCTTTTCGTTGTTTTTTTTGCTGGATGTGAGAGTTTTCTCATCTCCTAGCAACATGTAAAATGAATTACCACACCATTTCTAAATCAATAATTTGCCTTAATGTCAAAATATATGGAGATCAACAGTAATAGATATTAAAATGAAATCTCATATAATACAAAGAGGTTAAAAACAGGTTGGACAGTGTGACAGCTCCCTAAATGGGAAGCTAACAATCTTAATCGCCTGGCTGTAGCATAGAAAAAAATCCCTGCCTTCTCAATTTTCTGTCCTCTCAGTGAGTACTAATTACACAAGTGTTCATTTATGTTAGCCCTTTCCCAATATATTTGGTTTTAAGTTATTGAATACTTTAAAAATATAGTTGTGATGTTATGATTTATGGCTTTGATTGTCTCACAATTGGTTGAGCGGATCAATGGGGAGGGATCACGACTGCAAAGACTATGGCTCTAAATGTACATGATGCCTGTATACAGGCCATTATGGCTCCACTTTAGTACAATTGGAGGACTACTTCACTTCTTTGGTTTGTGTCACGTAAGGGTCCCTGTCCACTAGGAAGTGCAGCCACTTAAAGATACTATTAATAAAGCCTTGTTTAAAGCCACAACCACAATGAGTGTCTATAATGTGATGAGCTTTCATGATTAGATATTGATTTCTTATGATG
>JAOWBC010000002.1:5179660-5205493 GCA_028566105.1 Hypoplectrus providencianus
ATTCGAACTCGCGACCCTCTGCACCAAGCACTCTTGCTGTAAGGCATGAGTGCTAACCACTGCGCCACCGTGGGGCCTGTAATCTTTCCTTTACAATAAAAAAAGTTTTTCCTGAAGGGCCTTTAATCTGCTTTATTTCGCATGGACAGCAGGGGATGACTCTACCTGTAGAAAAAGAAGTCTGATTGTAAACAAGTCGATCAGAAAAAACATCCTCCTTCTCACTTGATTTGTTAACTCAGTAAACATTGTCTACTTTATGTTGTATTTAGTAAATTTAATTATTCAATTTACAATTAGTAAATTATGGTCTCATTTAGAGTAAAAATTAAGATAATACTGGTTATGCTTTAGTGTGTGGCTACCTTATAATGGAAAATGTGTTATCTCAACAGTTATCTCAAAATATGGAAGCTAACTTTTTAGCAGTGTACACTTGATGAAGCCAAGATCAAGTTACAGGCAGGTTGGGCATGCATAATTTCCTCTGCGTTTCTATTAGATCCACCTTGTCAAACTGTCACGACTGCACCAGGCCCATCACCAGCCACACCCACACCTCACACACATACACAAGCCTAGGGCAAAATAAATGAGGCCAACATTCATTTAGCGACCTCAGAATTCACTGTGCATATCACGTCAAGTGACATTGAATTATATATTGCAAAACTTTACATATTAAATTAAATAAAAAATTACTGAAATTTTTTTCAGATCCTGAAAAAATACCACCAAGGAGATTTAAACGAGTCTTGAAAATGCCAGACGGACAATGTGGCAGATGTTCAGTATCTAGACGTACTTGATCAACTTGTCCTCATCATACTCTAAAGAGTTTTTCGAAGCTTACAAAAGCCTTGCAGAGTACAAATCTACAAAAGATAATTGTGGATCATTCGTAACTTTGGAGTCTACAAGTTAAAACTTGCTTGTTGTCACTAGTTGGGTAAGAAACACTACTCACAAGTAAAGTCTTGACAGAAGGGTTTATCTACTGTTGCTGTCTTTAACAATAACTTTAGTTGTGTCAGTAGGACGACTGCTTTTAACCCATGCTGCCTGTTGACTGGTAGGGACACAGGTCATTTACATACATGAGCTAGCTTCGCACTGTTCCTCGCAGCCCTTTCTCACATTTTGGTGAAATGGGTAATGGAGACTATTTTTGAAGCGGTTGATTGTCATTGTGGGTCTTTGAAGAAATAAGTCCAGTTTAAAACCATACAGCTGTTTTTGCGACTCGACTGGAAAAAAAAGAAGAGGAAAATACATTCTTATGGGGGAGGACACAGCTGTTACTATAAATCTGCCACAAAGTTTTTATGAACAACCACTCCACCCCCTTTTTTGTCAGACGGGAGTGAAAACTCACCACACAGATAAATAGAAGGATGAATTTAGTCAAATGGTATAAACCCACTGTTAGTCAGCTGGTGAAACATGGTTTGCTCATGTTGCTCAGAAAGTCTGAACACTTTGTCTTCTTCCATGTTTTGGTCCTTGGGCTGAACCCCTAAACCCTCCCTTGGTTAGTGACCAGAAGTGACGCAACATTTTAGAATTGCTCTGATGTGGTTGCAGTTTAATCCAAACTAAGCTTTGTAGTAACAGATATAACATTCATCAATAAAGAAACAAATTTAATATCCAATAACATTAAATTAATAGGATTACAATAGCTATCATCACTGAACAACCATTATTTTCCAATGAGAGGGAAGAGATATCTTTTACCAGAAAGAGAGAAATCTGTATTCTATTCATTCAAGAAGTTGATGTCCAATATGAAAGTGACTTTTGATTAAAATGACTGGAAATCTACACCGGGTTTGATGTATACACTGTACTAACTGGCTGATATAACTTTCCATATGCCCCCTGTTAATAAAAGTTTGCTCCAATTAAAAAAAAGACCCTTATTACAAGTTTAGACATAACTTTCTACCAGACTCCCAGGCACCCCAGGCATTTAGCTGTTTAATATTGCACCACATCCTGTCATTCTATAAAATAAATCTTATAGAAAGCTTAGGACCAGATGGTTTTCAGTATTTCTCAACCACTTTGACCTCACTGGATTGCCTCCAGCTCCAAACTTATAAAGCTACTAAATGAGGAAAATGCGAAGATGCCAACTGCCAAAAAGGGTTGTTGTAATACCCTGAAAACATTAGGGCATTGCACACTGTTTTTGATGTAAGAGGAATTTTTTATATGAATCACACATTAACAAAAATGCTGACTTGGTGGATACATTTCACCACAGGAAAGTCCACTGTAATTGACTGTCAATATTTTAAGATGAGGTTGGTGGGTTACATGTTACAATAAAAACATAATGATCTTCCATTTGTTGTTCATCCATCAACGCCCTACAAATCATTTTTTGTTTCCTGTGTGTTGCAAATTTAAACTGAGACTCACTCCTTGGGGCAGAATATATTGTGCAGAAATTGACTTATTTAAACTTGAAACACTAAAAGCAGAATTGGTGCTTCCTCTGTGTTTTTTATGTTGTAATATGTTCCAAAGTGTGTTTGACTTTTTAAAAAATGTTCAATCCAGACTTTTCTGGTGCTTGATTTTTCTTTCTTTCAAACAAAGGTAAATTATGATAGTAAAAAAAATGTTAATGGAGTGGAGATACAGTCAACTTTAAAAACGAATCAAAAGTGCAATTTGTAATAACTGACTAAATTCTTCCCCAAAACAGGGGACAAGATTATGTACCGTTAGACACTCTGAAACCTAGCAATGTCCTCAAAACTGTCTAATCTCGCCTCATCTCATAAATCATAATCTCTTAAATCAAGATGGAAGTGCTGTGCACAGACACAACAGCTTAAACTAAAATAAAGACTCTGCCCTGAAATGAGATTCTGCATTGAAGGCAGTTACAATGGACAGGTTCTTGGAGCAAGCATTTCTTCCCAGCAAGCATGAGATGCAGGCTAGGCGACAAGTAAACCTGCATTAACCTCCTGGACAGTGTATTTCAGACCAGTGCACGATTTTGACAACAATCTTGACAACATGAGACTGTGCATTATAATTAAAACATGGCTGCACAAAAACATCTCAGACTTAGCTTTGGAGCTAGCAGTCTGTGCATTTGTACCCCTTTTTTTTTTGTATTTTTCAGGTGATCAACTGAGTGAGTAATGGCCACATGGACGTGTTAGACTATTTGGGGATCCTTCCTCACAACAGTCTCCTAAGTGCAGAACCATCTTGTTTGTAGGTCTTTAGTTTAGGTTTAGGTGTAAAGCTGTTAACTGTGCATCTGTACAGGGCATGGATCTAATGTTGGATGAAAGACAGGTTATGCACTACGCTCCTTACTGTTGCCTCTTAAATTACAAGCAGTATTTAAAGACAGGATGTGCTGTGGCTAATTGGTTAGCATTGTAATTCTCGTAGATATGTGTTACACCGTAAATAGATTATTTTGTTTTTGTCATAACCTCAACACTGTTATTTCTTCTTACTCTGTTGTTAATGTTAGTTCATTTGTTAAAAAAAAAAAAAAAAAAAAAGTAAAACTAAAAATCTTACACATTGTATCTTTAAATGTGTTTTACTATAGTCAGTTTATCATAAGCTTTGATGTTCTTTCTTACATCTGTTTGATTGGGGCTGCTTAGTGCTGCTTGAATCAAGTTTCCTTCTATGTCCGGTTGTTTCTTGTCATGTAGTTCTTGAAGTAAAATTAATCCCCTGGCAAATGCAAGGAAGGAGCAAACAGAGGCACAGAGCCGTCCTGTGAAAAGCAATTATGAAGTTGAGAAAATTCTTCCTCAGTGGAACATCCATAGTTAATCTTTTATTCACACTTCCCTTTGGATGCCCTGAAGCTCACATCACAAGCTAAAAACAGTCAATTCCTCAAATCAAGCAGCCGACATAGAGCAAGTTCACTGACTTCTCATTTAATATTTTATTTTTTCACATTAGCAGTACTAGCCATGTGTTTGAAGGGCATTTTCTCCCAGTCAAGGCATGGCTTTGGAGAGGGGTTTGGAGACATGAGCGTTTACCATCACTCTTACACAATGAGCTCACAACAGGCTATTGGCACTGTAAAGAAACTCTAACCCTTAAAATACTTTGTGTCTACAAGCCAATGTCACATTGACCTTGTTTAAATGGCCGTGAAGATCAAGTTATCTTCTCCACAAGACGTTTTAAAAATAGCTTTTCTTCGGCAAACTTATTTCTGCTTGACGAAATACAAAATATCATGATAACATCTACCATTCCCAGGTTGAATAATTAACTTTCACACTTGTATCGGTCTGTCAGCTCCAAATAAGAGAAAGGTATGTGCTTACAATCCCATTTAAGTGACCTTATTCATGACCTAACCTTCAGGATTTTAATCTCAATGAGATAAAGACATTTGCATAGGCCTGTTCTCTTTTTTCTGTGTATAAAGGCACGGAGGGGTGCTAATGCAGGTCTACCATTACTGTGTTTTTGTGAAACATGACAGGCCATTAAGTATTCAAATTTGAGAATTTCCTAAATCTTTTGTTATGCTCCCAGACTATGGATACAGACTCAACAAGTTGATTCAGTAACCACTCATATCCTCTAACTGTCGGATGATACACTTGGTGTAAGCAGTCACCTCATTATGACAACATCAAGCCTAACGGCAGAGCTGTGGCTAGAAAAACTGATTTCTAAAAGAGAGTCATTTTAAAGCTGAAGAGAATATGTGTAATATGCCTCTTCCAGTCCACACACTCAACAAAAGTCTGACTTTGACCTAGTGCGTAAACTGTGGTGAAACAAGAAGCTGTGAGACCCCAAACCCCTCATTTCATGACATCACCACCTAGATATGAGAGGGCAGGGCCTGATGGAATAAACACATGTGCAAGACAAGAACCATGTCCAAGCCGCTCACAAGTGTGAGGAAATACCACTCTTCATTGACCTTTTCTAACCCAACATCTCATGCAATTCCGTCAGTAACTTGCACATGGATGTGAAAAGAAAAAAGTGTGAAATGAATGAATGATTGATGTATGAAGAGATTTAGAACCGATCTGTTTATACCACACAACAACCAAATGTACTAAAATGTGGATAAAAATCTGAATGATTCCTTTTCAAAGTGATACTGAAGCTCAGCCTTCACTTTGGACTTAAGTGACTCCAAACACACTAATAACTTTTGCTCTGCAGTCTGTTCCTGCCTCTTTGATAGATTATCTAATTTTCCTGTCATCCAGAGGAGAGGTGCTATATACGCTGAATCAATGGTGATCTTAGCAGTTTTACTCAGCCCATAACTCCTCCCTGTCCAACTTCACTCTAAGACTTAGCAATATGGCTGCCAAGTCTTTTACACATTTATGACTCTTTGGCGCAGTCATGCTGACATCACCAGCGTGTTTATGACAAAAAGCCTGAGGGGGCTTAATAGACTGAATTAAGGACAATTACTTTTATAGTTTGCCATATTTTCGATGCCCAGTCCTTCAACACGCTAATAAGATGGCATTCCTTGAAGATACAGTGCAGCTATAAAACAGTCAGGCTGTGTTTTTTGACAAGAGATATGATTGGGTGTCACTGGAAGTGGAAAGTTACAAAACCTCCAAACCAGATGCGGGCAGCTGGAGAGTTGAGTTACACGTGGAGTGTGTTAAGGGAAGTATGCACACACAAAGATAGCTTAGTGTGTGGGAGTTAATACTCCTGGGTATTACTGGTGTATAACATAATCTCCCCCCTAAATACTCCATATGATGATTTTGTTCAAATGATTTGAACATTTCTAAACAATACGTTCGAGTATATCATGAACATGAACATGCCTGTAAAAACTTAGAAGACAACAACAAAAAAACAAAAATGAAGTGTTATGGTGCTTTGAAATCATTCATGTCAACATTTCAAAGTAATTTTTCTGTTTTCATGTGAAACATGTCACATAGAAGTTTTTACAGGTGCTTAGACTGCAACTGTAAGAAAAGCCTGTCATCCTGGGTTGTGTTGTGAGAAGCTGGGGGTGCTCAGAGGCCATCCTCAATTACCACACTTCCTGTGCCTTGAAGTGTGTTTTCTTCTCTTTTAAAAGGACTGCCTTTCCATTTTAGCCTCAAGCATATTTGCTGCAAGACATCAGAGATCGCTCCTTTATAACCTCTGTTGTGATTTGTATTGTTGTAATGCAAATCGATCCAGCTCTGAGGACTAAAAAGAGCTAAAAAGTCTTAAATACATCCCTGTGAGAATGACAATTAATTGTGCAATCGAGACGTCTGATTCTCTGAGTTCTCAGGTGAGAATTTAGGGATGGAAATTCAGGTTACAATTTCTGCTACATTAAGATGAAAAACCTTGATTTAGACTTGTTAAATACAACTGGCAAATTCATAGCTCTTTTGTGTGGAATCTGCATGTCCTCCCATGTGTCCCTGTGTCACTGTGGGTTCTCCAGGTCCTCTGGGTTCCT
Source organism: Hypoplectrus providencianus (assembly GCA_028566105.1). Lineage (NCBI taxonomy): Eukaryota > Metazoa > Chordata > Actinopteri > Perciformes > Serranidae > Hypoplectrus > Hypoplectrus providencianus. The sequence continues at coordinate 5,186,133 of JAOWBC010000002.1, forward strand.
TTCAAAGTCCATAGACATGCAGCCTAGATTTAACTGGTGACTGCCCAGTGTAACCCCCTCTCGCCCAGTGTTAGCCAGGATTGGCTTCAGTCCCTCACAACCTGAGTTCAGATTAGCGGTTGAGGATAATGAATAAAGCTTAATTTGTAAAATTCAAACAAAGTCTAAATCAAGCTCCAGTATATCTAATTAAAATGCAATTTAAATGTTTAAATGTCCTCAAGTTGATCTCACTGATAACAGAACAAAAACAGTTCTTACATTAACAAACAAACTTCAGCCACCTGTTTGCTAAGAATACACACAGAAGCTGTTGTTTCGGGACAGATAATCATCTTTGGGTCCCGCCATCACTACACCCAGCCCCCGATACCCTCACCGCCACCATCTGCTACGGGGGTAGGGCTGTCGGTTTCCATGGCAACTTATGTACCCCTCCTCCCTATAAGCTCTGAGGTTTCTTTTGTGTGCCCTGCGCACGTGCAGTCTGTTCCAACTGTACCTCGACCCTGCTGCTGAGGGGTGCTGCTGGTGACTGCCTGACAGACACAAGGCGTTTCATAACAGGAAGTGCACTCAAATAATGAGATAAGACTACTGCCCAAACAAAGATGGCAATTTCAGCACAAGAAAGACTCTACAAATATATAGATGTGTAAAAACAACAAGGAATGTCCCCGTAAAGATCATCAGTCCCCTCCCCCATGCAAAACAAGGTGACCTTGCAAATTAAGCACCCCCAACCCCCAATTTTACCCCTTGCCTAGTCACCCTGTCCCCCTCTATGGAGTGTCCCGGGCAGGGACAGGAAGGAAGAGCACGCAGTAAACGAGCAAGGAAGGAGCAGTAAACCAGGAGAAAGTTCAGAGACCGCATTAAAGAAAGATTTTACACTTCACTGACAGAAAGTCCCCTCCCAGCAGAAATCTACTATTACAAATAGCAAAAAAAGGCACATTAGCCACATCAGCCTAATTAATTAACCGTAACCTTGACTTTTATGGCAGTACAGATTTAATTAAAAAAGGGTACAGTGCAAAATAGCATACAAATACATGATACAATAGAAGTGGTGTAATACATAATATCTAACTTTGTGCAGTACAGTTGAAGGGAACTTTTGTTGTATTTAAAGTGTATTTGTGTCATGGGTTGTGAGCCTGAACCTCCACCAACATCGCCTGATTATTTAAAGCAGTAATAAGAAACTTTTCAGGCAGGTTTTAAGAATAACTACAAAGAAGTAGTATATGCAAGTCATATAGAGGACACAGTATAGCATCAACGATGTTTAAAAATAACTTTAGGTTACTAGTACTATTAAGTAGTTTAAGTTTTCTTTTTCTTAGACACACATATATTCACTGCAGTTTATCTTAAACTAGCAACGAGGGAGAAGCTCCTCAAACATTATATCTTTAAACTGGCAACATTCTCTCTTGAAATCAGGATATAGCATATACATAGGCTTTCTGCATAAAGAATGAATGCCAGACTTTAAGTTGCTCTTATGTGCTGGGGTTAAAAAAAAACTCATACATCTCTCTCGTTTTTTCATTTCAAAACCGCTTTGTGGCCACAGTAATTGCATAAACTTTTACTGGCACCAACACATGGTACAAACACCTCTGCCTATTGTGATATATATGGGCCTGTATAGGGGTGATTAACTGTACTGTGCACAGAATACGCAAAGCAAAACATGTCAACCCTGTGCTGTTTATTCCTTTGTGAGATCATGTCCAAAACTCGTCCCTATCACTGACAACAAGTCCTTCTGTATCTCTCATAATTGGGGGTTAAGTTAAACTGAGTCATTCTGATCAGAGGCAGAACCTTATTAGGTACTATTTGGGATACACAGACTCCTAAACAAAACACAGATGGAATGCATTAGTCTTTCTGGCAGAAAAACTCAACTTCCCTCTTGTACTGTGAATTAAAATGTAACAATGTGGGCTAAGTTTACTGCTGAACCCAATTATTCTGTTTCCAATGATCAATTGCTTAAACCTTACAGGTGCAGGTAGATTTCTGACTTGTATCTACGGTATAAAGCTTCATATTTAAGAAAGGAAAGAGATGCCACAAGAAGTGGACCAATCAATAATTAGAACTGTTTCAAAAATTGGCAAGAGAAAGGAATTCCTTTTTGGCCCACAGCAAAGACATAGCTGGTCATTTTTCAGTGTCATCTTGGCCGGTTGCCAGGTTTTAACTTGCGCTAATGCCATTTAATAAAATGAGTTGCACCCTTGTGCATTTTCCTCGCTGTGTTGGCAGGGAGACTGCCTCAAGAATGCAAGTTAAAAGATTAAGCCAGCACGAGAATGCAGCAGGCATTTCTGCTAACTCAATGTGACTGTGGTTGAGCATTTGTGGGCCTGTGTGGTTCATCTACTCTGCAAAGATGGCGTTAATACAGAGAGAAAGGGAACCCCTCCACAGTATGGTTGTAACACTAAGATGAATACACACATCATGTCCAAAAAAAAGCAGCTGAGGAAACACAATGCATATTTTTTTCCATCTCAAGCTTTTCAGTTCCTGCTGTTGGCAAAAGAGCTGACGACAACTGTCTTAAGAGGGATATTTTGGCTTTCATAGAACTTACAAAAGCGTCCAGGCGCAAAAAACAGTTGTAGGCTGACTTGTGTGTGTGTGTGTGTGTGTGTGTGTGTGTGTGTGTGTCTTTGGCAGGAAAGCAAACATCGCAAGGGGATGATTCACAGTGGGTCAGGTTCTGAAGCAAACAAGAGGGCAAGTCTTAAGCAAAGCCCTTTCACCTCTTGGATGATGTTGCAACCTCCTCGTTGGAGCTGTCGCCACGAGGCAAAATTTGTCAGTCATTTAGCAGTCATGAAGAACAACAAGTGTGAATATTTTTTTAGGGTTTAAAAGAGACAAAAGTTCAAAATGTATCAAGTTAATTTAGTAACAGACAAGTGAGGTTAACCATGCCCATGCCAATGTGCATAAATCATTAAATGGTGTATTTATCTTTTTAAAAACTGTGACACCCACACTGGTTCACCACAACAATGGGAGAACTGTTCGCTGTTGGGTAATCATGTGCTGTTAGAGTAAACAGCTCTAAGTCAGATTGTTAGTCACACATCCGAATTTATATAATAATCAGTTTTCCCATCAACACAAAAAGTTGCATGGGTGTTTTTTAAATCTCTTTATGGCTTGGTCGGTTAAGCATTGATGAAAATGGAAGAAAAAAAACACCTCTGTTTTCTTATAGCCTGAGCAACAAAGGCTTTAACTCCTCCAACTCTCTGGATGGAAACTGTGACCAGATTCACACCTGGCATTAGCACGCATCTTGTGTAATCTGATCTCAAGTGGACCACACTAAGTACACCAGTTCACACCTAACAGAGGAACAGTCCACATGCATCTTAAGTGACCACTATTGATTCAAGTTCCCCGCTCTATATGCAAACAAACACATGCATAATGTCTGTTTGCAAGGACCAAATGTGTTTTTAATTGGAGGCAGCAGTGCACTTCCTGTACCTAGTCTGGTATAGATTTAAAAAAGCAGATCAAAACAACACAAACTGGATCTATTCATTGGTGTCTTCCATGCAAACAGAATTGCTCAATATATTGAACACAGTTGTGATATACAGTATCGCTGTGGACTTTTGGTTGCCTGTTGTTGCAATTTAACATGAAGCTGATGGCACCCAAACCAGTATATAATTCCCCTTACAGTGAGGACATCAGTTGAGTAGGCGGTCCTATCTAGGAGTACTGTCTTTCCCTAAAAAGTGAAATAATGTGATGGTATGGAATCTGAGAGCCAATATAAATGAGAGGTTATAGGAATTTATAGAAAGACAGAGTCCACATAAACACAATGCTTTGAACTGGGAGAAATGAATGGTCACTTGTTATTTTGGTTAATGTATGTAACTGAATGTGTATTTGTAGCTTTGACATGTTCTACAGCTCATTTTATGTCAACCATGTTATGACTGTAACTCCCCCACATCCTGTACTAGCTATTTACGCCAAATTCTTCCTTAGCCTTAAGATATAGTTTTTTCCCTTAAAGTAACCAAGTAGTTTCATTGCCAAAACCAAGCTCTCCTGACATTGTTTATGAACATAAACTATTTGTTTAATCTTGACAAGTATGTCCTATAGTTTGGACACATTCCCATACACGAAATGAAAGAATGTGGCCATATGCAGCCCAAAATACCTTAAATATGGTCTTGTGATGGGATTGCTTTATCCCCTTAGTGTGTATTTGGTGCAGTCATAACTGCACTTAGAGCTGTCTACTAAATATGACGGCATATGAAACTTACTTCATGAGTCAATACACTATGCATCAAAGTTAGGGAAGTGAAAAACAGCCTTGGGTTCAAGAGGCTACGATAGTACATTAACACAGTGTCCGGTATAAATATAGACAAACTAACATTGTGTTATCCTTATTCACGGGTACTGTACATATTCTAGTTGGTGTTTGCAATCTGTGTAGTCTTGGCAACTGACTTTTGTGGCAGCTTTAGTTGGCTGGTAACTGGTAAACTGAAAATACGTTTTGATGTCTATGGCTATAAGTATCCCAACTTTATCCTGTCAATATCTTGTATAATAGTGGATTGAAATACACATGAACACCTAAATTATAACACAAACAGTCTGGGTTAGCTAGAAGAAAGCTCATTTCAGATCATGGTCTGAAGGGACCACAAGGTCTGGGCTGCTTGGTCTTTAGATTATCTCTCTCTGTCATTTGGACTGTGGTTTAACAGGGCACCCCACATTACACCCTATGAATAAAAGCATGCTTGTGGCTCACAATAGAGCTTTGCTGCTCCCTGAGAAGGGGGAAGGGCATTGCATTCCTCTTCTGACCCCCTGTTTTCAGTAGATATTAACAATATCTGCTGCTTGTAATGTGCCTTCACAACTGGTGGCTATAGTAATGAAAAAGATGAGGCAAAGCACACCAGTCCCCAGTCAATGGAGCCCGTTTGCAAAAAGCAATACGTTAAAGTAGAGTAGATCTGCTTCGTCTGCGTTTTTATTAGAGGTGGGTAAGCAATGAAGACTGGCATTTCAGGAGATCCGGGCAGAACAATGAGATCATTCAATTTGAGTGACTACCTCGGGAGACTGATGCTGACTGGAAGCCTGCAATATTCAATCTGGTTTACCAGACATATTACATTTAAGTCACTTCTCTTGGGAAAGTGCAGCGTAAGCCTTCTGGAAATTCAACAGTTTCAAGGAAATCACACCTTTGATTGAGTGTAAGGTTAATATCATACTGCAGATGGTAGATGCCACTTTTTCTCTCTCTGAATAACAAATCCACATAGTGCTGAGTCTAGACATTGACTATTCCCTTTGTGATTCATGGCATCGCAGGTCCAGACCCTCCAGGTCCTTATGTGGGACATAAATCCTAGCTGTAAACAGCATCAACACCCCTTTGTCTTCTAAAGTAAGCAATATCATGCGTGGGATGTAGCTTCAAAGCATTGTTAAGTGTGGCAGAGGAAACACACACGCTGCCCCTGCCAAAGAAAGTGTCACATGGAGGAAGGGCCCTCATAATAGCAACAACTTCCGAACATCTGCATCAGCAGGAAGAGGGGCACTCACATCAGCGGGCTGAATGTTGTTCCACATCCCAACCTAAACAAAGGTCAGATGATGATGAAGCTGTTGCCTGACAGACCACACAACTCAAGTGTGACTGCTGCTTTCTTCACCTGCTGCTCTAAGCTATGTGAGCACATAACATGCGCAGGTTCAGAATCACAGTCGACTCTGTTTGCCAAATATGTATGCAACATACAAGTGACTTTGGTTTTACAGTTTTCTCAGAGGTACTTAAATAGAATAGACAAGTGCACAAGATACAGGAGATATAGGAATAGTGATGAAATAAACAACATATAACATATAAGAAAAAACATGCACAACACAAATAGTGACATAATTAAAAAAATATATACATACAAGTACTCTAAGATTGGACCAGTTTATGTATATATTTTTTCAACACATGGGCACAGGTAGCCTACAAAACGTTTTTTTTCTGGTAGCACAGACTGCAGTGGCTTTAAGATATAGTTTATGTAGGCACAGGACATAAACTATATATAAAGAGTTTATTTTTAAGACTTTATGCAGGCTCTGAGTCCGGGGTACATTTCCAACAGAAAGGCGAAGCGAGGATTGCATCAGGAATGCTGGCAGTTGATCCTTTTCCTCCAGTCTGCGCAGACAGGGGGTGGGGTGCCTGGCTGAAACTGGGAGGAGAGAGGAGGGGGGGATTTGGGAAGATTCTTTGTCCTCACCCCGCAGTCTAGCACACAACTGGAGAAGGACGCAGGCTCCTCGCTGAGAAGAAAACCTGGATGGCTTGATATTAAAGCGCGAGGGCTCTATTTTGATTAAAAGAAAACGAAGGAAAAGCTCGCGAAATTAGCGAGAAGTTTGAGGAGACGTCGGGGGGTAAAGCAGAGGACCCGAAAATCACCAGCGAGGGTAAGATAACACACAAACAAACCGTGCTAACGTAAACGCGGCAACATCTCCACTTAGCTTTGCTAACAATAGTACTTTGGCTGAAGTTGTATGTTTAACTTTTACGCCGTGAACAGTGATTCGTTTTAAAAGTTTTACGGCATTGTATGCATTTTAATAAGCCGTGTTCACAAAGCCGGGCTAGGTAATATTGTTAAAATACTTAGAAGTTCACGCACAGGCTGGCAGGACTCAGCGCTAATTAAAACACGCTAATTTACCGGATTATGTGGCGTTATTGTTGATTTACGCAACTCGCGCGTGACATTTGTTATTATCATCCCATGTCAGTATAAATCCCCTGGTATGCAGCACATTTTTGGTGATTTTTATCAGGCATCTTGATTATGCAGACTGGTTTTAGTGATGGAGGAACGCGCAGGAATCATCCCGTTTTTTTCCTCCCTCTTATATTGTCCCTACCATCTACAAAAACCACATATTCTGAACCATAGCCGTACGCATGGCTTAAAGCAACACTTTTAAACACTACTGTGTGACTTTGACAAACAATGTGGAGCAGCCGTGGACGTCGTTAGCTTAATTATCCATCGGTTTGTGGCTGTGGAAGCATGTGGAGCAGCGCGGTGACGTTGTCCCGTTAGCCACGAGGGGGATTTTTTTTTCTTAGGCTCCTTGGAAATAGGATTAATTTGGCTCTGTATTGAACCTTATCGAAATAATATAATTACAGAGCTACATCAGACCACCTTTACTCCTGTCTGCAATAATAAAAAATAAAAAAATCAGACACAACAACTTGTGCAATCATGTTCTTGAGTTTGCCCTATGGCTCACTGTGATGCGAAGGGTGGATCAGTTTCCCCAGATGGATTCACCACCACTGTTGAATGCAAGTCACTGTCTGGTTTGAGTCATATTCCCGTCATGTTTTTGAGCTTTTCTTCCCAAGCTAAGGGCCTCTCTGCAGCGCTGGGATAAGGGAGGAAGAACCATAAGTAGGCTCCCAGATGTTAGAGCCACAAAAGCTCCTCTGTTCAGCAGGGCTCGGCCAGCATTGAGACTCTGCTGCTTTTCTTTGTTTCTTACTTGAAACAGGCTGTTTTCTTTAAAGTGCCAAAGATAACTCGGGCTGAGACTGTCTCCGGACTTGAAATTTACATTTGTTGTAGTTTAAAGGAAGACAATAAATAACTTAAGTTTGAACGCACAACTGTGTGTCTCATAGACAAATGCTAGCTTATTTAGGAATACACATGCTCTATAGATTCAGAGTGATACATTTACCAGACTTACTTATTGCAAACATATTGGTCCAATACATCATGATCAGTTCTAAGAGCAACAAACAGAACCAAGCTGCCATGGGATTTTTGAGACCAAATTAAAATAATGAATTTATGATCTTGAATGAAAATTTTCCCACAGATTTATCACCATGTAATGGAACTCAGGAATGCATAAGGCAACTTTCTTTATAATATAAATTTTTAGTTATTTTGCATTAGACCATTAAACACTTGGTGTCTGGTGTGGTTAATCTGAAGACCATACACAGTGCAAACACACAGTGCATGCTAATCCTCTTGCTTATTTGAGTCAGGCATTGATGAAATATGAGCTAGCTTAGTTTGTAATCCTCCACGTGATTTGTGTGGAAAAACTACAAAAATGTTGTTTCAGTTTTTTGTAACAGCTCAGATTTGAACAGACTTTGTTTTCATTGTCAGCAAGAAAGGTAGCAAGGTGAACAGCAGCACATACAAAACAGCTCCAGGATGATTACACATGATAGCAAGTACAATATTTGGTCTGGAGTTACAGACTCCAGCTTAAAGTTTTTTGAAAATGGCTTATTTTCTGCCTCCGTTTTTTTCTTTGACACACATTCTCTCACAGATGTTTGCATGTGAGGCAGTGGTTTTCCTTGGGCATGGATGTCAGCTCTGAGCTTGAGGCAACTCATAACCGTTAACCTAGATTACTAGCATTAATATGTGCTTTTCATTTCTGTTGCTCCCATGTCTCTTGGCATTAACATTTTAATTAACGTAATTATCACAGAATATAGCTTTATGGTCACCCATCTAAAGTATCTGTTGATGGTTTGGTGCTAAATATTCCCCTGTGTGCATCTTCACTTCAAGCACATGCTTCTACTGAATGGACTCTTTTGTTGTTTATCTTGATGTGGAAACATGGCCCTGACGACATCATACCTTCAGGTTTAACTGCAGGATGCAGTAGCATGCAGCCAGTGCTTCAGAAAGCCACAGATGAGCGATAATGACAATGGTAGGCTTTGTGAGCAGCAAGCATAAACATAAAAGCGGTGAAAAAAAAACTATGCATGGGACATTTGTGGATAAACTGGCAGGAATGTGTTTCACGGCACACTAACAGTGCTGTTGGAGACAACAGGGCCTCACAAACAGCCTTTAGAATCTCCAATACTCCCCCTGTGTGTGTCTTTACATGTAATCACAATTTACAAGCCGAATGTGAACTCTTAATCACCACAGACTAAAAATCAATGATCCCTTTAAAGAATCTACTAGAGCAGGCACTGGGTCAATCATGATGGTCTTTAAGAGGACCATTTACCAGAGTCAGTGTTGCACAATGGAAACTTGTTGTGCCTTATTCCAACTGTTTATCTAAGGCTGATTTACTTTGAGCTTGACATTAAGCGTTCCATTTACACAGTGCTTCCATTCACACCTAGGAGTTGTCCTATACAAACTGTTCTGACGAATATCTACTGGAGCGCTCTGGGTTCCATGAGTCATCTGTATGTGCTTCTTGTGCTAATTTATGGGATTGCTGGACAGTGCATGGTCTCTTTTATCTTATTGGACACATTAAACTTTTCAGCTCTTAAATTCATTTCATGCAAATCCCCAAGTTTAAGTCATTTGCTGCTTTGGGTAAATTTGATATCCAATCATATTCAGCCAAAAAACAGTCCGTTTTATTGTGGCTTATCGATCACATTTCATGGTGAAGTGGAAGTGTTGATCCATATGCAATAACTTTTAGTCTCATGTAATTCTTTCAAACAGAATCAACCTGGATGGTAACAGATATTAGTTAAGGGATTTTAATAAATAGGTTTTGTAACTTAATGGAAATGTCAGTCCTTTAGAGTGTTTTGATTATAAAGGTAATCAAATACAGTTTCAGGAAAACAGTTGTTGACGCACCTGGTTCTTGAACAGTTGGAAAGATGAAAAGTTAACTGCAAAAAGACGATTAAAAACATCTCAAACTAGGTCTGGTGGGGATGACTAACATCTGCAGGGCTTGCTTACACTGGAGGAAACTCTGCGATAGATTTTGGTCAACATTCTGTGTCTTTTGAGAAGTTTTCCACAGGCCTGAAGCTTTGTGTGACTAGAGTCTGTATTGTATACAGATAAAGCATTGTTGCTTCAGGTCTTCAAGATGCTATCACACGACTGATAAAAGCCATTCGCTACTTGCGGCCAGTTTGCTGTAATCTGTGGCTCCGGCCACTGCAGGCTTGCTAGCTGAACAATGCAGACTCCAATAATTGTGACATCACATACTTTAAATGGCTTTACTCTCTTAAAGAGCAGATTAATTGAACAAGAGACATAACGTTTGATGAGGTGGAGCAGTGCAAACCTGTGAGTCCCAAGCACGGTGTTGGAGCCTACCTTCCTGGAATCAGCCTGCTAGTTTATAGTAGTGGATAATTACTCTGCAGAAGTTATGAGGTTGGTCACAGATGGTGTGAAACCACAGGAGCTCCTCATTCTTGCTTTCGTGTTTTTACCATCAACTCTTTACTACTTTTTGGCAATCTCAGTCAGAGTATGAAACCATGACTAGACATTTCACACATTTGGCTTCAACCTGAACGCTCTGTCTCTAAACACCACAGCTCATGACATTTTATTTGCTAAGTGCGATGTGCCTCAAGCACCCGGATTACATGATTTCACTATAGTCAGGTAGTGGCTTCATGATTTGGTAATGGCATCTACAAAGACTGTCAGGAATCTTTGCCTGAGCTTGCTCTTTGTTACCGCTGGGATGATTGGTTGTGGACTAGCCGGTTTTCTTCTGTGACACAAGAGCACCGCCTTGTGGCCTTCTAGTGCAAAGACGAGTGTTTGTGGTTTAAATTGAACTGCTTGCTGGTCACTAGTCTGAGATTCTGGACCTGGACAAGGTACACCAATATGTAAATGACTTTAATTTTGGCAAATTTTAATTTGTGTGAACTTCTGCCTTTGATTGCAGTTCTGCCATTTTGTTTTCCTGACAAATGTTTTATTTTCATTGAACAAAAATAAACCCTGTGCTTCAATTATCCATTTAAGAAATCTTTTTTTCTCTCTTCTGCACAGATTTGAAAGGTTCCCTTCGGTTCAAGAGGCAAAATGAGCTGGAGTTTTCTTACACGGTTGTTGGATGAGATTTCCAACCACTCCACCTATGTGGGCAAAATCTGGCTCACCCTCCTCATTGTCTTCCGCATTGTGCTGACTGCTGTAGGAGGCGAATCCATCTACTATGATGAACAGAGTAAATTTGTGTGCAACACGCAGCAACCTGGTTGTGAGAATGTGTGCTACGATGCATTCGCGCCGCTGTCACACATTCGCTTCTGGGTGTTTCAGGTGATTATGATCACCACACCCACCATCATGTACCTTGGCTTTGCTATGCATAAGATCGCCCGCATGGAGGATGTGGACTACCGGCCCCGGAACAGGAAAAGGATGCCAATAGTGAGCCGTGGTGCCAACCGGGACTACGAGGAAGCAGAGGATAATGGGGAGGAGGACCCTATGATCCTTGAGGAGATCGAGCCAGAGAAGGACAAGGATGTTCCAGAGAAGCCCAGCAAAAAGCACGATGGTCGCCGTCGCATTAAACGTGATGGCCTGATGAAGGTCTATGTGTTTCAGCTGCTATCACGTGCCCTCTTTGAGGTTTCTTTCCTGTTTGGACAGTATGTCCTGTATGGGCTGGAGGTGGCACCGTCGTATGTGTGCACACGCTCTCCCTGTCCGCACACAGTGGATTGCTTCGTCTCACGTCCCACAGAGAAAACCATCTTCCTGCTCATCATGTACGCCGTCAGCGGCCTATGTCTGCTCTTCACCACGCTGGAAATCCTTCACCTTGGCTTCAGCGGAATCCGGGACTGCTTCTGCGCACCACGGCCCAAGCCTCCCACCCCCCGTCACCCAGCTCTGTCCAGCCAGAGGTCTTCCATCTGCCGCCAGCCATCGGCACCCCCAGGCTACCACACAGCTGTGAAGAAGGACCCGTCTGGAAAAATGGGATTCAGGGATAACCTAGCAGACTCAGGTAGGGAGTCGTTTGGGGATGAGTCTTCATCGAGGGAGTTGGAGAGGCTGCGGAGACACTTAAAACTGGCTCAGCAGCATCTGGACCTGGCTTACCAGAATGAGGAGAGTAGCCCGTCACGCAGCAGCAGCCCTGAGTCCAACGGCACAGCTGTAGAGCAGAACAGACTAAACTTTGCCCAGGAGAAGCAGAGCAGTACATGTGACAAAGGTGAGGCTTTTTATCCTTAAGATCAACAACCATCAACAAAATCATGGAAATTTAAAAAATGATTGCAATGATGTTCAAATGAAGCTTCATGAAACATTTTCTTTACTTCTGAGCCAGCTGGATGGATCTGTCTTTTCAGCAGAGGGTTAAAGCACAACTAATTACATTCCCTGAAGTTCTTCTTTATTTAAGATTAAGCTAAATGCATCACTGCATTTATACTTTCAAGGTTAGGAATTAGCTCAAATTAGAATTGACCCCTTTGACCCCATTTTCCCTTTGATTTTCATATGAATCTTGTTTTATCTACACAATCACTTGTGTAAACCACAAATATATCCAGTGATTGAGATTAGATGATGTACCAGGTGCTACATGGGGGTGGGGGGGGTGTATAACTCTGCATCACCCTAAGGGTAACCATGTGCTTGTTTGTGTAATTTTTGTATTCAAAGTAATAATTTAGATATAGCCTATATTGACTATTACATTTTTCCTTTTGATTTATCTCAATTTTGTGCCAATCCAAATGCTTTACTGACACTGATATATCTCCCTGTTCACAGGTCTCCGTGCATAAATTTTCATCAGCCAAGCTGACACTGTAGACTGAAATTTCCATCCGGATCAGTAGAGGACACAAGGGAATCAGAGTGTGAGAGTGTGTGACATCTTTGCTTGAGGTGGATGAAGTCAGCCCAAGCCTTCCAGTGTTACGGCCAGTCGAGGTCGAGCATCAAGTCAAACGAGGAGGAGAGCGGTCGTCTCAAACCCAGCAATACTTGAGACGCCTGTCTGAAGATCCAAAGTGCTTACAAACTACCGTTGTGCAGCAGGAACGGTGAAGGTTAACGTGTACTTCTCCCTCAGGGCAGCTATTCTTTATTTTTTAATATTTTTTATTACAAGACTTAGAGCTTTTAGTCAAGTTTAAGAGTTTGTCCTCTGTCGGAAGTTCACAGTGAATGCATCTCATGTTTGCCTTAGACCTAAAACTGGAACTCTGTTGAATGGCATTTTGTTAAGGTATGGCCAAGCCAGTCATAATGCGAAAAACATGTATAAACTGTAGGAATCTTGTACTTTGTGAGGAAGTGAATCAGTGAGTGAGATGCAAAACAAAGGTTAATGGACAAGGCACTGCTCATAAAAGAAAGGTACTGGAGTTATGCTGATGAAGACTTTTTTTAAAGGAGTTATTGTCATACAAAGGTTTCTCTCAAGTGTGTTACATATTAAAAAAAAAAAAATTTGATGTTGGCACTGCACCTGTCAACATTCCCAAGCCTGGTGCTTCGATGGTAAATGGAACACACTTGGAGTGCCTTTGTCCAAAGGAATAAACAAACCTGGGTAATGCTTGAAAAACATGTAACTCTTGATATTGTCATGTATTGTTAAAACATGTATTTGATACTTTTCTTTATTTTTATATTAGTGTGTATTGTCGTTTGAAGAGGCCCATGTCACTGTGACAGGCTTGTCTATTTTTTTCACATTTTTTTTAAAGAACTATATTCACTACTGTCTGAGTTCCCTGAAGCCAGTCCATGGACTGATGCAGTCTTAATTGCAAGAGGTTTCTTTGCTAATTTTTTTTTAATCAACCAGTTTTATTTCCACATCATCTCTGAGCGGCAAACATTCCTTCTTTCCAAATGGACCCAGATTTAATTGTAGTTTTTGTTTTGTTTTGTTAGTTTGTTAAATAAGGGAAAATACCTTCATGTTCCGTGTCTGAAAGTGCTGATTGTTGGATTAGTGTGTTTTCACTCTTCCAGTCTCATGAAGGTTGTAAACAATGTAATCATTTCAATGTGAATTCAATGCCTTGAATGCACTCTACCAAGATGCCATCTTTTGTATTCTGAATCATACCCACAGTGCCATTAGTGCCAACTCAAATATTGTCATCTCAAGTTATTTTTGAACAATGCTTTTTGTACTTTTTATACTTTTTGTATTGATAGTACTTTGTGGTTAGTTTTTAAAATAAATCTTTTTCAACATAATGCTTTCCAAGTGGTTTCAGTCTGGTTTTATTACCTGCTTATTAAAATATCCAGCTCTAGCCTAAGTAATACTGTTGGATTGTATAAGCAAATTTGACAGATCAGCAGATCTGGTGGGCAAAGTCAGCCAGCAGTCAATACCTTAATTTTAACAGACTTGCATACAAATAAGATCTTAAAGGAACAGCTCAACCCGAAATTAAAATATGGATATTATGCTTTTTTTTTTTTTACTTGCAGTTCCCTTATCAATCTGGATTGTCTCTTTCCTTAATTGACCCAGTTACTTGATATAATCTAATCGGACTATTTTTGTACACCATTTCACTGTTTCACATTAGCTGTATAATATTCTAATTTTGCTTCGTGTTCTTAAAGGATTTTACATTACTGACTGACTCTCCTCGTGTGCAGCATTTTGAACATAAGCCCACAGTGACCTCTGGTGGCCTTATCCGAGACCTACAGTGTGAATACTAAACCACGAGCATTTTTACAATGTAACTGCAGCTTATGGGGACACAGCAGAGGACATGGAAAGAGTCCATGTGTTCCAGACAACAGACTTTAAACTGATGACTGCTCCAAAACTTAAATGTGGTACAGATGTCTACAACCCTGTACTTCATGCATGGTATGATATTTATTCTACTTGTTTCACAATAAATGTCTATCCTGTACACGGAAGATTTTTTTAAGAACTGATAATACCTGTAAGACACTCTGAATACTGTAAAAAGTGATGCTTTTGAAAGCATATTTTAAAATATATTTATGTTATTAGGCCTGGAATATTTCATGTTATGCGCTAGTACTCGTGTTTGCATGAAATTTCATAATAGGTTTGGTTAAATTGGAAAGCTACTTGTGCTGCACCATTTAATATTGCATAATAAATCTAAAGATATCAGTTTAAAGGCGGTAATAAACATGGACTTTAAGCAAATTGTACATTCTTTAATCATTAACTGTGACTTGAGAACAGCTGTAACACATTAAAAATGTTATTGGATGAATGCATAATAATTAAACATTGTTAATCAGGACAAGAATGCAGTTCTTAAGACATTTATTCAGATTTGTATTGCCAACAAAGAATAAAAACATTCAATCTACAACTTTATCAACATGCATGAAGACAGATAAAATGGTGTTTATTTGAATATGCTGTTCAAACAACTGCATATTTGCATTTATATTTTTGGCTCCATTAATAACATTTGATTATTCTGTGTTTTCTTGAAATGTTTTTTTGCCTTGAAGAAGCAAAATGATGAAGTAATAACTCCAAACACTGCAACAATCAGTAGAGCAAACGTGGCAGTAAGTCCAGTCTCAGCATCACTGATAGACAGCTTCATACCCAGGAAGCTCACAGTGTTGTCAGGGGGAACAGGTGTGACTGGCTCAGTTGTTGCTGTACAAAAAGAATCACAGGTTATCATTTAAGCAAGAGGACCTGTTAATCTTAACTATATGTGTTATCTACATCCCAAGAGAAAATCCATCTCACAACACAACCTTATGTTCTGCTATCGCTGAATGGTGTTTTCTGATAAGGTCATACTTATTCCATTTCTTGTGGAGAGTAAGATCAACGGCCCCCTTGTGCCTGTCCTTTAAATATAAAGCTTAAATAGCTTTTAAAATAGCTTAAGCCTAGCATAGTGACTGAGAATTCAAGAAAGCAGTTTACCTAGCTCTGTACAATGAAGTACACCTACCAGGGCCACTAAACTCACTGACAACACAACTACAGGAAGTCACTGCCTGTGACTAAGAGTTGTCTGACATATGCTTCTTTTTAATGATTTATATTTTTTTTATACTTTTTTTTAGACAGAAGTTGTACAAAGAGATTTTAATAAGTGAGGTTTATATGTGCTGGTTCTGGCTAATCCTCACTTAAATCCTCCCCTCCTGACTTGATTAATAAATTATGTAAAAGTACTCCTTGAGAAATCCCGGTGCCTCACTTGGGCTATGTTGACTGATGTCATCTCCCCTCAGTCAAGGAACATGGAAACTTCTCTAATGAGAAACTTTGCACTGATTCAAGTCACTATAGTCAAGGTCATTCATCATAAGTGGCATAAACCTGAATGAATGAGTAGTAGTAGGTGAGCTTAAAGAGATAATGTGAGAGTAATATACTCTTACCAAACACTGTCACAATAATTCTTGGGCCTTGGTTACTGCAGTATTGACTTTAGTTACTATTAGTTGATATAATAGCCTTCATTTTATCTACTGTACATGGTGTTACAAACAGATATGAAAATGAGGATTTTAAGTTCCAGCTATACATTTCCCGAGATCCCCAAGTTCATCAGTCGATATCAAGATGAGAGAAACTGCAACAACTTACGAACAGGCTCGGTGTTCATACAATCATGGGGTCCCAGGGCTGGATCAGGGAATCCGTTACAGTTGATGATTGTGGAGTAGGTGGTAACAGAATTCTTGGCCACTCGAGGCAATTTAGGGTCTGAGTGATTGACATAAAAAAGGCCAAACCTCTCTGAAAAGCCAGTGGCCCACTCTAGATTGTCCATCAGTGACCAAGCTGTGTAACCGCGGATGTCCACGTCATCTAACAAGTAAGCTGGGGGGACAGAACAAAACCTTTAGGAACACAAATGCAAGCTTATTTTACAATTTATTTAGTATAAATAAAGTATCTTGGTTTGAACATGGAAATTATTCTGTTAAACATCATATGTACATACACCATATTGCAATAATTAGTTAGAGCTACTTAAACATGATTGTCATCGGTCTCTTTTAAAAAGGGAAGTTGTGGTTTGATACCTTTCAGAACCTGATTGATGTATTTGTTATAGTAATGGGTCCTATGAATATCATTTAGGTCAATGGGCCCCCGCTCTGATATGCCATTTTCTGTGATAATAATCGGTGGATTTCCATATTCCTCCTTAATGAAGTTTAATATCCTGCGGAATCCAAATGGTGAAACCTTCAGCCAGCCAGAGCCTGAATCCAACCATGTACGATCAGCAATAGTTCCTGCACCCCTGACAAGATCAAATCGTAAAATATAGTTATTTCAGAAAAATAATGTGCATTCTCAGCTCATTGCCATTTTATTATGTATGGCTTGTTTCTCCAACTTTGTTGCTGTGGGTATCTTATTTGCTTACCTATCAGCATCATAGTGCTGAAGGTTTCCATAGTCCACAGGGAATGACAGGACAGTGGTGTAATGGTTGAACCCGAAATAATCATAGGTACCCTTAATTCTCTTAATCTCATCAGGAGTGAACTCTGGCAGCCTGAAAAGATTATATTGATGTTATTAAATGTATCTGATGAATGAAAAAACATTTTTCTCTTTCAGTAATTAATGTTGTATTTTATAATACCGAGATTCATTGAGACCAGCAGCTAAGCTTCTCTCTAGAATGATTGTTTTCATCACGTTGCTATAGTCTCCATTAAATACGGGATGGGCAAACCAGCCGATGTAGAACTGCACAAGGACACACAAAAAAGTAATTCAAGACCTTTAGTGTAACTATTGCCTTATCTGCCATATCTATTGTAAAATGTGAAAGAATAGAAGGAGATTCTGCAAACAGTAAGTATTTAAGTACCTGCACAACACGTCTTGCAGCATCAATGTCTTCCTGCTTATAGGGATTTCTGGGTTCTGACCAGTCTGAGTTGATGGTAATGGAGATAATTCCTTTTTGTTTGGCCCTGTACTTGCCATTGTAGAGATGCCATGCCTCAGCATGAGCTTTAAGCAGGTTGTGACCCACAATGTAGGGCGCAGTGCCTGGTCGGAAGCTGATCCCTGGACAAAAAGTAACATAGCTTATTTGTTGAGCTTTTTATTTTTTGTCATTGTGGTGTAGAAAAGTCAGAAAGCTGGTTGGTTGGTTGGTCAGTTAGTCAGCAAAATTGTTCTTACCTTTCATGGCAACAGTCCTAGGAGGCTAAAATTTGGCACTGAGGAATGTGCACTTGTTTACCTGATTTTCACCCCAAAGAAGTGAGCATACAATAATGTAGAATGAGAGATGAAGAGCATACCTGGGGCAGCTGCTCCATAGCCATGGCCCACATTAGCTATATTGTATGGCTCATTGATAGTGATCCAAAATTTCACTTTGTCACCAAGGCGACTAAAGATGAGATCAGCATAATCCTTGAATTTGTCAACAATTGTTTCATTCTCCCAGCCACCAATATCCTGCAGCGCTTGTGGAAGGTCCCAGTGGTAGAGTGTGATCTGGCAAAAAGGAGATAAAGCTTATTAAATTAACCAAATATCAATTGCAAATAGTTTTTCAGAACCTGGCAAGAATTATTCATACATGAGGTTGAATGTTTGCAGCAAGCAGTGCGTCCACTAATCTTCTGTAATAGCTGAGTCCAGCCTCATTGATGTGCTTGGTGGTGCCATCAGGAAGCACTCTTGGCCAGGAAATGGAAAAACGATAATGGGTCACCTTAAGTTGCTTCAGTATAGCAACATCCTCATCTACTTTGTTGTAACTGTCACAGGCTATGTCACCGTTGTCGTCATTAAAAACTCGAAGAGGTGTGTGAGCGAACTTGTCCCAGATACTGAGACCTTTTCCATCTGCTCTCCATCCACCTTCAATCTGGAGAAGGTAAATATAAAATAGAGATATAAACAGACAGAAATGGAAGGAAGTTGTCCAGTTCCTTGACTCAGCATCAATAAGGTGCTTTCTCCAAACAGTTACCTGGTATGATGCTGTAGCAGTACTCCAAATAAAATCTTTGCGGAAATGCCCATAAATTTGTATCTCATCATCTGGTATTGGGAAGCCATTGTCCTTCATAACTTGATAATAAAAGTGAGCTGAATACTTGGGTGTCCTTGGCCGGTTTGGGTTAGTGAAGTCCACATGGTGAAGCCCAAACCCTACTTTGTACCCATTGAGCCACTCAAAGGAATCCATGAGGGATGATGCTATGTATCCTTTCACCTTCACACCATCACTGTCATATGCTATCCAAACACACACACAGAAATAAACAATTAAGACTTAAGTCTAAACAGTCATAAAAGTCATTAATATCTATCATAAAATATGTACCTTTCAGAGCCTCATCTAAATAGGTCTTGAAATAAAATACTCTGGCAATGTCATCCCAAGTTGTCTTAATGTCCGTAGCAACTCCATTCTCAGTTATATAAATCTCTGGACCTCCATACTCCTCTTTGATCCAGTTGAGGAGTCTTCTCAAGCCCCAAGCTACAGCTCTCTG
>JAOWBC010000002.1:5226314-5242832 GCA_028566105.1 Hypoplectrus providencianus
CTGCTGATACAACAGTCTCAGTTTATCAAATATTATTATTTAACTGGAATTAAATCTTATGAAGTCTAAACAAGGGTATGGACTGTGAACAAACCCGAGAGTATGAAATAGATTGTTCTATTAAGCAGGATGTTAATGACTTTGAGCTGTCTCATTTATTTTGAATCCAATAATTTTTGTGTTTTTGCAGTATTTTAATGAAAATAACTGCACTGAAGATCCTGCCATGTGATGCATTTCATTAGAAGGTTTACTGAGCTCTGACACTATAACCTGCCTCATGCTGATGCAATGCTTGCACAAATTCCCAATGGGACTATTACAGTACCTAATTTATCTATTTCATAGTGTATGGGTACAACCTGAGTCTTAAACTGCTGGGCTGTAAGTAGCTTCAGTGAGGTGCCTTGCTCAAGTGCACCTCAATACAAGGTCTGTCAGAGGGCATCTTTTTCCTTTCCTTTCTCAGTTATGGTTATGGTCTGGACCCACACCTCTAGGCCCTGACCTCTAGCTAAAAAACCAGCAGAGCCTGGAGGACTCAGTCAGACATGCCCCTGCATGTTCCTCCCACTCAATAACATGATCCACACAAACAAGTTGTCCCTGACAAGAGGCTCGCAGGGCAGGTACGCTTCTTCCCTACACTCCTGCTAGGATACCTGCTTCTGGTCTCCAGGGCGACCCATCTTCTCAACAGGATGTACGCATTAACGCGCGGCGGGTGTCTGTTCTGCATGCTCTCCCCCTGCGTGCGCCTCTACAGCTCCGATCGACACGGGGTCTGTTCAATATCTGAAACCCCAGAGTCTGTCAGGATGGGGTATGAGTCAGACTGCAGGAAAACACATTTGCTCATAGTTTCATGAAATGTTTTCAGGTCAAGTTGATTAACTTGCATAAAAGTTTGATGACTTGCACATGTAGAGTTTAAGTGCCTGCTGATTTGTGAGTTATACACACTTGTATAAGATTCTGTAGAGACCCAGAAAGTGAAATTGTTGAAATAATTGCATTTAGTATATTTAATAAATAAAACATGACTGGCTGCATGCAGAGTATCACCTTGATCATTCAATTATTAAATCCAATAGCAGGAGCCACTTTAAATAACGAGTTGCATATGTGAGTGCGTGTTTGCACATTAACACATAACCCACGCAGAACATAACTCTGACAATATAGCAAGCTAATTATCATATAATGCATTATAGCATATCTGGCTACATTTTCAGATATACTTTTCAATAAGGATAGGTTTGTAATATATTCGACAATATAATGTCATTTTAAAAGAAACAATTATTTTGTTTATTCTTATCTTTGGTATTGATTTCATTTTTTAATAATTGTTATATTGTTTTTTGTTGTTGTTATTTTTTTAACAGGATTTTCCTAGTTCGGTCTTATTATCTGTCTGTGTGAAAGCTGCTATCCATGAACAATATGTTTAGAACAAATATTGTTTTAATTACTGTATATACATTTTAATTTAGTTTTTGGAGGAGCTCAGTACAATATAAACCACGGTAAGGCCCATAGCCTCTTACTGACAACAACTCATTTAAATTACATATCACAATAGGGATATTATTCTTTGGTCCTTCAAGATGCTTGTTTTCCATCTGTATCCATGACAACTGCATGTGTGCAGCCAAACAAACATAAAACTATTCTACACATCTGCCGCTCTGCACAGACTCTCCATGGCATTGGCATAAAGATGAGATGTTCTGCTGTTGTTTTAATCAAATGCTTGCTGGGTGGAACTCCCCTCTGTGTCATGGAGGCAGAGTGATGGTGATTGCAAACGGCTGCATGCCATCTCTGCTCCCTTGTAGGCCCTGATGGAACACTTAGTCTTGTCGAGTTTTTCAAAGCAAAAATAGTTGGAACTTTGCTCTAAACTTCCAGTTTGTTATTGCTATACATTCTGGTTGTGTTTGATGGGTACTTAAATTTACATTTTAGGATTTTGTAATGATTTATAAATCCAGTCTGACACACAATGAGTGATTAAATTACACTTTGCAAAACACACAGAGTGTTTTCCACTCTTTCTCTTTTTCTTTCCAGGGAAGCGGCTGAGATCTTCCTAGTTGAAATCCTAGACCAGGAAAACATTATTGTTAAAGAATCATGTGGGATGGGACGCTTGAATCAGAGACTACCAAAATGGGGGAGGAATATTTTCATTCCAATAATAGCAATGTGATACTTGAAGAATGCTTCCAGCTGAGCCAAGTCTGCTGGAGCCAGCACCTCCTGCACCAGAGATCTGAAGGTTACACTGGGTGTCATTCTTTTAAAGTACAGTTTAGAAACAAAGATGTGCAGCTGCTGTACATTACACACATAAAGCTGAATAATTTCTAGCATCAGTTCTGTCCAAATACCAAGGTGTCACCATCAGTGTGACTCCCATCATTGCGTTGCATTGGGAAATTTCAGTTGTGACAGAAAGTCCAAACATCTGTAAAAAATCTGAGTTACAAATGGTTGTTGGGTGTTGTTGTGTCTGCTTCCCGTGGCAACCTTAGAAGTGGAAATCCAGGTTGCTGAACGTGTTGCTGTGTGTCTTTTATGAGTCTAATTAGTGAAGACAAACTCTCTCTTTCGCTTCATCACACACGTGAACACACACTGCTCTGGAGTGGAAACTTGCCGTCTTTTGTTGTGTAAGTTAGTCCGATGAATGGGCCAGTGGAATATCATGACCAATCATAGCTTATGGCAAATACTGTATATTTTAAAATGCACTAGCTGATGTATTATGCACTTGGGCACGGTGTGAGATGAAACAACTCTGACATTTCATCCACTCTTAAGTTTTTATGACTTATTCACACATGCAGCAGATACAGAGCGATATTATCATTTATTTGTAAGTCATGTTTCTGACTCCAACATGACATTTTAGCTGTATTCTGCTCAGCTAAATCCAGAGGGAAAATTCTTGCTCTGCTAAATGCCCCACTATGTTAGCCAGCTAATAACCAACTGTGTATGTCTGCTCTTTAGTGCTGAGGAGGTTGTGTGTGATGGGTTTAGCATAGATTTTTCTCAGAAAACATCTGCCCTCCTGTGGCAGAGTTCTGTCCGGTTCCAATCTTAGAATAGACAGTTCCAGAGAGCTGGCCGGGTCATGAAACTACAAGCATTTACTCCACAAAACTATGTGTACACTCAAAGGTCACCCATTCCATAAAAAAAAAACAAAAAAACAATTGTTCTTGTGAATATCAGAAACCAACTTCACTTGGCATGATTTTGTTTCTGGAAAAACCCAGAGAATACAATGACAGCACAAAGCAATATTACTAAGTGATTCAGCAGGTACAGTGCATGACCAGCGCACAGTCAGAGTTTTACGCCTCTAGTGGTATATGGCAGCAATGGCAGTTTCTGTTGTCTCATCTGGTGTTTCAAGTTAGATCTAATATAGAGGGCACAGAAAACATGATTACCGTAACTGTAACATTGAATAAAACTGCGGATTTCCCTGGTTCCCTTTTTATATAATGTTAGCACACAACAAAATGTACATCATGCTATCTAATCATGTCTCGACATTTAATTGCTGAAATGTTATAAATTAAAGATGTAAGAACTAAAAGATCCTTTCTTGGGGCCATTATCATACTAAATTCAGTTCACTGAATTGTACTACAAGTGAATTCACTGTAAAATAGACACTGCATTATATCCACACTGGACATGATAGTTTGAAAAAACCTAACTGACAGTAGGGACACAATTCATTCGCTGCAGCCTCAGAAAACAGCATTCATCTCATGGTGTAAACACATCTGCCACCCAGACGTGGACTGTTTGGCTGCTAAATCAGACTGCACGTCAATACCATTTAACCCAGGCCTGATGTGAAACTACTAAAGACAAGCTTTTAGTTTGGATAAGGCAATAAAATACACATCAGGTAACAGGCTGGCGTTGAGTTTGAAATGTACAGCACTAGTTTTAAAGCCAGTTAGAGACCACTGCTGCGTTAGAAGTTAAATCTCCGGAGGGAATCCTGCTAACTCGGTTTGAAATCGCCCTATGTTTTTATTGAGATCATTATCACAAATATTGCCTTTGACAGAATCAATTTCCTTGTTTTGTGCTCTGTGGTGCCATATCGGCTAAATGTTGCATTCTTCGTTGGCGATTCCCACTTCACAGGTCCCCGCACGAAATAAAGCAGGAATGGAAACTGGAGCAGGAAATTGAAAAGAGGGGTCCTGTTGTGTTGTGGAGACCGCTGTGCCTACTGCTATTTCCTCTGAACACGCCAGTCTCATCCACGCACCAGATGTATGTGTGCCCCGTCTAATAATCCTCACAGTCCTTGAGGGGAAAATTTTGGTCAGACGTGTAATGCAATATTACCCATAACACTGTTGCTGTTTCGAAGATAAATTAATTTTTATTGCTGGGGCACTGACATGGCAGTAGCGTGCCATTTGGCAGCGTTGGTCCGTCTTGGCTCATTCCTCATGCAGCCTGGTTGGCTGGAGCACTTCAAAGGACATGCGGCAGGATGGCACACAACAGCTGGCATACAGCTTGGTGTGTCTCTGAGGCTTACAGGCTGCTCACCAATGTTTACCAAGTGCCAAAACCAAGTTTAGAGTCCCTTCACATTATAACACTTAATTTTCAGAGGTGAAAAAAGAAATACCAGTCTGTTTATCATTCCTTCTCTGTCTGCAGGGGAGACGGACAAGACAAGACGCAAACAAGATATTATAGATATTACACTTTCAACATATGAAAAAAAATGTTATCTTGATATTAACTTATTTATTTATTCATTCATTTATTATTATCATTAAGTTTGTGTCTCATCAGAAAGTAAAAACTCCTCATTAAATATCCCAGTTGTGACATAACATAGCCCATATTCATCACAAAAACACTGCACAGCTTTAACTCTCAGCCCATTATGTAACAGTATGTGACATTTATACAAGTATGACTGTACAGTTCTGACAAGATCACTGCAAAGTCATCGTGGCCCCCGCTCGCAGAAAGCCTTCGCACAACCCCGTCTGGCAGGTTGGACTGTTTGAAAACCCTAATTAGGTCTGGCTGTCTGGTGTGCCACCGGTCTCCGGGAAACAATTAACAACAGCCCCACCATGACAGGATGTAGTCTGCCATTCTTCTGCTGAGCACACTCACCCTGCTGAGTAGAACCTTTTGCTACCAACTCCTCGCTCTGAAACACAAACAGACAGTGAGGGACTTTCAGGATCATCAGGTTGATTTAATGAGTTCTATATAAGGATTAAGTCACATATTGTTAGTTATACAATAGGTTTAGGGTATAAGAACAATAATCTCATTTGGATCATTTGATTGTTTCCAATCAGATTGTTGTGTGTATAAATGGTAACACAATGAGATTTGGCAGAAAAGTATAATGTAATATAGTGACTTTTTGTTGTTGGTTTTATTTGGGTTGAACTGTACCCTTTAATAAACATACACAAACATAAGTAACATATGGAAGAGGTAGTTTGGATGTTGATATGTGCTGCTAATTAAATGCATCAGGTTATAAACATGATGGGCTGTCAGCTTGGGGACAGTATGAATAATGCCTAATGATTATGTAAAGAGTCGACTATTGTTGTGGTTCCAAATGAAACAGTATAGTCATTGTCTCATCAGCACTTTCTGGTTCCTCTGCATTGGCCACTGTCACATACCGTTAAACCACAACATCCAAGATGATGACCTTAGTCACGTCTCCTCTCTTTGTCTCTCTCTGTCTCTGCATTCTTTTTTACTCTTTCACTGTGCTCTTATGACAATGGAATGGAAAAAATTAAAAAAGTGAAACTACATTTCGCATAGTTTTTATTTTAGGGCAGCCAGCTGGATCCAAGTGAGTCAGTGAATGAGTCATATGCCATTCACTGCCTCCACTGCTGCACCTGAGTGAGACAGAGTCAAATGTAGTTAAACTGATTTAGTGCTGGATTCAAGCATAAGACATGACGTATTTATGTGTTTAATATCTACTCAATCTTCCTCTTAAAGCAAACCAAAGTTGCTTTTGTGCTCCTTCCAGTATAACATGGGTGCAACAATTCTTGGATTGAAAAAAAAAATGTAGCCAGTGAATGAAACTCAGGAAGCAGTTTTGGTTCCTCAAAACATTCTGTCATTGTATTTGTATGTCGTGTGTACACTCCAACTTAATGTGATCCAATGCAACATCTCAATCCATAAATTCTGGCTGTAAATAATATTAATGTTCAGTTTTGATTGTTTACATTGAACTGGACTACATTACCGGTATATTAGGGATTAGGGATTTTTTTTCTAATATTTTGCACGTCTTCACTTCACTCCTAATGTACAACAGTGAGGCCAAAATATCCCAGATAATGTTGCTGCCATCTTGCCCTGGTGACATCATTTGGAGCCAGCGTATAAATAGTACTGTCAAAGGCAGCACCCAAACACTTGCCTAGACTGTTACAGGTGTCAATCTAGACATTACTTTAGAATCAAATAACTATGAAACCAAACTTATCAGAAATACAAACACTTGAATAAACAGCAGAATGCTAAAAACTATTTTAAATGGCAAAAAAAAAAAAAAAAAAAAAAAAAAAAAAAAATACTATGGGAAAACTGTTTTGACCTCTACTTTGAGTTTTTAGTTTGGCTTATACCCCATACACTAACATGGGGCAGTCCAGGGGAGCAATAAAGATGGTTCCGCCCTATGGTTTAGCCTCACTTTTGGCCCATCTTCACACTGTCTATGTAATGCTATGTTGTTACCATACAGATATTCATGCCCCCATTAGTTCATCTATCTAGCTCTACCACCTGGTCACTGATTCCATTTGTACTTTGGTTTGTAATACTTAGAAAACTATTGTCATTATAACCAGCTGCAGCTAATAGCATGTTACTTAGGATAAAACATCTAAATAGCAAATGTTAGCAAGCCTATAAACTCAACAAGGTTGATAATCGTATTTAATGAAGGCTGCTAAATCATGTTAGTGTGTTAACCTGGTTGCTGTGCCTGTCTACAGCCTAGTTCTGCTACCATGCCTGTTGACTCATAGTCTTGTTTTTTCCAGGCAATAATAGGAAACATTTTGATGTGTTGTTGAGCAGCAGGCAGGTTATACTAATGACGTCACAGCTAACAAGTTCAGCTGCACATGTCTGACAAACACATTGCTTAAATCAAACTTCCTGTTGTGGCATGAGGTTCAACCCCACTGTCAATACCCAGTTCTCTGCATAATTACAATTCTTGATTTGAAAACACAGTCAAAATGTTTCAAGGGGCTCTACATTAAAAAGAGCTATCAGTGAACAAAAGGACTAAATGAGTTTAAATTTCACCAGGGAGTGTAGTAATTAGGAGTGAGAGGTACACTTGCCCAGGTGGATTTCACTGTTGACTGGAGGGCTTGGTAAAAAATTCCCCGTAGGTCCTCACTGTTTGGCTCCTTCTGTGTACCAAGTGAGCACCACATGGTTTACACAGTCCTGTTTAACTACATTTCTAAAAAAAAAAATGTTTATTTATTTAGCACTTTGAATTTAACATTAAAATAATCTTCCCACACAAGTAGTGTACTGGGATCTGATAAATGTTCCTTTCTCCAATATGCTCTGTCAACAGGATAAAAGACATTTTATGGATTAATCATGTAATATGGTGCAAAAAATGTGTATGTGTATATTAAATCTACATTCATTAGTGAGCCTCTCATGTGATTAGCTGGGGAGGTGAATCATGCAGGCCTTATAGGTTTTAATTACCTAAGTGGCTCTTTTATTCAAAGGTTACTCTGTGAGACAATCAGCCACTGATTTACAAGGACAGGGTGAATGGGTGGCAGACTTTTGTACATGTGTATAGGATATCATCTTGACTTTTATTTTACGATTATAGCTTGAAATAAAGAAACGCTCTGACTATACATGTCTTGTATAATATGATAGGTTTTGTATATTGTGAAATGCAGTAACAAAGATATTTCATTCCATAAACAATACACCAGCAACTGTTTTACATTATGGTTATATTTTAAAATGGCAGCATATGAACACAGTTACTGTCTTTTGAATAGATTACTTGAAGGGATTATTTTATTTCCACCACCAGGGAGATCCTCCTTTTGTTTTTCTCTCTTTTTTTGTTTGTTTGTCAGCAGGGTTACAGAAAAACTACTGATATGGACGAAACCTGGAGCAGAGTTTATTTTTTCTGTTGCATCTGTAACACGACAAATGATTATAAATAATTTAGTAATTATTCATATAAAATTATGAACTGTAAAAGTGCAATTAAAGACGATGTTATAATGTAAAGTCAATTCTTAAAATATTGCAATTGCATATCACAGATAAGACATTGTGCATGGAGCACAAATATCCAACAACACCTTTATTTAAAAGATCTATTATGTAGCTTAATTTGCTCCGCCTTTACTTTACAAACCAGCAATATAGCCAGCACAATGCAACTCTTTATCCACAGGGTTTAAGTGCACAGCCCCGGTTATGTAATAGATGATAATCCGCTGTTACCATAGTAATGCTGCTCACAACTGGCATGGAGATAGCAGAGCAGTGAAAGTTAGAATCAAAGCAGCTTCATTCCCACCTCGCTGTCATTCCTCGAGCTGTCTTTCTGTGCACTAATGTGTTGGTGTTTTCGGTGGATTAGGGCTGCATGTTTATCACACTGTCACAGGACACAAGACTCTGCAGGAAGTGTTCTCCACACCTCTCAGAGGCTTTCCTATGTTCCTTAGCAGCATATTATGCAGGCTTGTGATCAAGCATGCAGTCTGGAACATACTCCACGGAGCTCAGATGCACAAAATGCACGGCAAGACTTGTTTCAGGTCCTGTATAAGTATTCAGAACCTGAGGGACTGACATTTTCTGCAACAAAACAAGGTATTGTTTGTCTCTAGAGACAAGTATACGCCTAATCCACCGATATAACACATTTCACCATCTTTTGTTGAACTTTTAAGCCAAATCTAATGAAAAACACAAGGTAAAGAAGTGGGTTGAAAGTGAGACGCAAACTTTCCTGACTTTTCTTGTAAATCTAGGAAAGCTTATTTAAAGCTGCTATATGACTGTGCTATAGTGTGAACATAGCAGGACGGATGTCTGGAGGAAGGTCTGGTTTTTGAAGCTTGTACACATCGCTGATACAGGATTGTTATTTTATCTGGCTGAAATGATTCAAGTCTATCTCACATAGCTACATAACTCACCATGACAGTGATGAACTAGCATGTAAAAAGAAAAACAGATGAAGGAGGACTATCAAGTCATGTCATTTACTTCAGGAAGCCTGATGTAGGGGGAACAAAGTGTAATATAAGGGGAAAAGGGTGTAAAATATCTACTGCACTAAAAAATGAGATAGAGAGAAAGAGAAATGTTTAGATTAGAGGTCAGAGAGAGAAACACACTGGGGAACATACAGTGGGGAGACGGTACATACACAGGCAGGCGTGATAACAGTCATCTGAGGGCTCCTCAGCGTCAGGAGACCCACCAGGGATCACGAAAGCAATACACATCTGAACTGCTGCCACCTTGCCTGGTTTGGCTTAACAGGATTGGCTGCTGTGCCGTGGCTTGGATACCATTAATCCCTCTTATCCACTTACTGCACCTTAAAGTGTGGAGGAAGGATATACAGCAAGCTGTTGCTATCTCCAGTTGGTTATCCCGTCTTTAAACCTGCCACACAAGAAAACCCTCATATAACATCCCAAACCACTTATGTGTGGTCTTATAGAGTTTGAATTACATTCCATAGCTCTAGTCATACTTTTTGCATTTCATTTAATTCTATTCTATTTTAATCCAGTGCTGCAACAATATCCCATGTCACAATATGGAAATGTTGGCAATTCTTGAATGGAATTTAATGACAAAGGAAGCTTAAAAAAATCATTCAGTTATTAAAAAATTGGATCTTGACTTGTCAAAAAATGTTTGAGGTCACAGATGTAGCCACAACTTCTCCTTCATACATGAATTCCACCAGGAGTGTTTACCATCCTTTAAATCCAACATGTCCTCCAACCAGTACAAACACATGGGTAATTTGGTCATGGGTCGCTCTAATAGAACCCACAGGAGCTTTCCCTAAAATAACAGCAGAGTTACTTGTCCTCCTATGTAAACGTACCTTTCACAGTAACATTATGAAACATTGAATTTTGGTGAAATGGCAAATTGACTTGTATAGTGGTTTTCTAGTCATATCAAACACTTTGAGCACTTATACACAACATGTCAGCATTGACCCCTTTCATACACTGGTGGCCCAGACTACCCTACATGGTGCCACCTGCCACCTTATTTACACTCACACACCAATGGCGCACCTCTGGGGCAATTTCTTATGTTGACCAAGGATACTTCAACATGCAGTCTGCTGATCAGGGATGGAACCACCAACCCTCTGATCAGTCTGCCCAAGCCAGATAGGTTTAGACAATACAATTATTTGGTTAGGTTTAGGGAAAGAAATATGGGTTGGGTCTTAATCTAGTTAAGTAAGTAACAATAAATCAATGTTGATTATTCTTCTCACACTGAATACTAACACATAGGTCAAAGTCCAAGAAGAGTCTACAGTCTTGCAGACTTGCCCACTTTTCAAAACACACCCACTTTGCAACATGGCATGCCCCATGAGGTACCTCCTACTTATTTAAAGCCAAATCCAAACCTACCATAAGAAACTACCTCTTTCAAGGGTTAGCCATGTTGCAGATGTGCTGTGTAGTATTATGTACATGCAGATAGAACTAACTTAAAAGTTACAGATGACCCCCCCACATCTTGCCCCTGAAAAGGTCTATGTTGATAACTTGGATGTGGAGAGGGGCACAATTTGGTAAATTATTTCCCTCATCTTGTGTCTTGTTCCAAAGAAAAAGACTCAAGAAATTGTATATGTGTAAAAACCTTCTCTAGTGGGCTCTGAAGAAAATAGAGAAAATGGTCGATGAAGCTTTATTGGGACATCACTGTTACACAATCTGTGCCATGTTTGGATGGGACTGAGGCAATGAAGGGAGACTAAATTAGAAAGAAGACATTTTCCCATTCCCACAGTTAAGGCTGTCCTAAAGGAAACAGGAAACTGAAATCTTGTTTTTCATCGTCTTTTTTTTCCAAGCCTGAGAGAAAGTTGTCTCTGTGATGGGGCATGTGGCCAAATCAATGAGCTGAGTGTTCATGACAGAAATGCCTAAAACCCTGAGCTTCAATTAAGTTAGCCTGATGCATAAATACACGCCCTGTCACTCTGTTCCCTTCTTCTGTGGGTGGGTGAAATCCTCAAATTAAATAAGATAATGGAAAAGGGAAACATTATTACATTATTCCAGAGGGGTTACAAGAAAAACTCTCCCATGGTACTTTATCACAGTCCAAGAAACTTCCTGTTTATCATGTGTGCCACATTTGCATGCCCAGCCCTCTACCCTCCACTCTTAAGTCCCTCTCAGAATTGCATTAACCTGCAACATGTGAATGTGCCAACGCTAGCTTATCTGCTAAAAGATAATGCTGTGCACTCCGGAGAATGTTCAGCTATTGTGGGTTTGAAAGAATTGATCTTCCTGTCATAACGTGCAGGAAATCCAGCCACTGCTGTCAAAGCAATATTACAATAAAGAAACACACACAGTGTGTATTTCCTGAAGATCTTGGATGACTCTGAAGCTCAAATAGAATTAGCAGTCGTGTTTGGAAGAAAAGCAGCTAGATTTGATGAAGCAGGTGTTTTAAAAGGCCTGTATTGGCATTTCTGGGAGATTGTTGACAGCGTCGGGGTGTACAAGCTGCTTCTGTTAGATGGAAGGAATTAGTTGTGGCTTATTAGTATTGGTGCCATGAAGACAAAATACATAATGTTTGTACTGACAAAATAGGAAAAAAGCCACTGGTTTTATTTTCTATGATATTTTGGTCTGCCAAAGATTTAAGAACAATCTTTGTTTGTATTACAGTTTTATTTCTGCAAGTGTTTATGATCCCTTGTGTAACTTTAGAGCTTGATAAAAATGGTGAAATGATGAGCTAATAATCCAAAAATTACCATCTTGTGTAAAAAAGCACCATATGTAATTTCTGCTGCCAGGAGTGTCTCAATCAAAACAAAAAGAAACATAAGACTCCATGATGTCAAGGAGTGGTGTAGCATCATTCGAGATGTTATTTTCAAAGTTGCATTTAAAAGAACTTGCAATGGTAACTTTACCTGCTAACTTCCTATAAGATGGGATGACTTACCTTAAAATTTACCCCTTATTTTCCAATCAGGAACCAGACCTTACCCCCATATAGTGCTGCATCCCTATTGAGGTGGGGCCAGTGGGGTATATAATGTTATCTAGCTGTGGGAGAGTTGTTGTCAGCATCTATTCTTTAACTCTTCTTTGTTTGTATTCCCTAGGACTTTTGTTCGTCTTGTTTCGTGATGTTTCTTTTGTTAATTAAACCTTTTTGGATCCATCCATCCATTATGTGATCTTTGGTCGCAAGGGTGCTTTAGAGCAATCCCAGCTGACACTGGACACAGGTCACACCCAGGACAGATTACAAGATTATAATAGAGGTGACATATAGAGACCACCATTCATGCTCTCATTCACTACTATCACACTTTAGGTCAACTTTTCTTTTCTTTTTTGTTCACCTCAGAAGCTAGATAGACACAAAAATCTTCCTCATTTTGTAGAAGTAAAGCTCCAATTACACATTATACATTTACATTTGAATTTAACATTTAAAATCATGTGATATATTTCTTAATCCAATGGGTAAAATCAGTCAGAAAAGCTTTATCTGGAGCTAATATATTTGTTATGAGCTGAGGTCATATGATGAGCATTCCTGCTGTGGAAAATCCTCGCTGACATTTCCATGGTACTTTTATACCCTTCCCACATTACTCTGAAACTGCAACATTCAGAAACCAAATGAGCAAGTGGACATCCTAGAGATTGCACGATGATATTTTATTATTCTATGGGTGGAAGATCAAATTAATTATATACTGGGAAAAGTGTAAACAAATTATATTTACAAGACTTTTTTGTTAAGTTGCCTATCTGCAATATTTCCTTCCTCTCTTCTCTAAATGGTTATAAATATTTTTTCGGAATGGTTTAGGATGACTTTGATTTTCACTCAAATTTTTTGTAATATTATAACAGCAATGTACAGGTTATTTATAGAGAGCTTGAAAATGCATTTGTTTCTTGTCTCCTGGTAGCATCAGAACCAAAATCATGAAGTAAAGCCAATCAATAAAATCTAATTCAATTATTAATATTTACCCATCTCTATTTTCAGTGACATTCTCCTAGGCCATAGGCCACAAAGCCACTTGCGGTAAGTTAAAAGGTGACTGACGACTTTGAGGCAATCCAATGAACCTGCTCCAGAGTTTATCACAGTTGCTCAGACATCTGAGACACCAAATTTATACTCGAACTATCAGAAATGACAGCACAAGTGCGCTATTCTGCAAACCGCGACTCATTCAGGTTTATGTTGACATCACTTTGCTGAATTAAAACAAAATGTCAAATTATGCGGCATAGCTGCAGGGTGTCTACCGACGACAGAATCCAGGTTTGTCATAGTATTTAGGTTTCTCTTTTGTCTCCAATTCCAGTGTGCTAAACTTTGCAGTGAAAGCCTCTTATTTTCTGTCACTCCATGTTCTGAAGCCCAGACGGGTGTCACCAGTCCCGACAGGGCTGACAAGACGAGTGTCAACACGGGTGACATAGAGTCTTTCTTGCCACATTTTCTTGTCAATCAAACTCAGAGTAACTTTTGTTATATTTCTGTGTTACATGTTGCTATTATTACACTTTATTAAACACCTGGTAAAAAGTTGAGGTTAGTTTCTTTTTTAGCCTCTCTAGTGACGCTGTGGTCTCATCCACAGTCTTAACCGGGTAAAGCGTTTACCATGTTCATCATAGTTTAGAATGTAGTTATTCTAACATTGATAAACTTGCAAAAAGAATAGCGGCTGATAGGAATGTAGGTATATGCTCATAAACCAGTTCTGAGCAGATGATGGCACTATGAGAACTCAGATATATTAGAATTCTCCATCTTGGGATCCTTGGTATCTTTACAAAAGTTTCTGGCAATCCATCCAATAGTTTTCAAAGCTTTAAAATTAAATCCAAACCTGTGGCAAGGAGAGGACAAGTCAGGAGTTCTATGAAGTTAGAATGAGACAACAACATATCCTCATACATGGGTTTGTATGGAGACCACCTACAAACTCATCGTGCAACATTGTGCAACTTCAGTTTCAAACACATGGTTAAAGTTGCGAAATGGAACTAAGTGGTTAAGTTTAGGCACCAAAACAACTTGGTTAACTTTTGAAAGATTGGGACTCTGGATTAAGTACACACCAAGAAATAATATTTAATTATGCATCTATGTACTGAAGAAAATGTATAGATTAGTTTAAAATAGCAATGTTGACAATATTGACATTTTTACAGGACACACAAATAGCAGTCTGTTTGTATACCACACATCCCAGCACCACATACATGATCTTTCTCTGTCTTTCTTTGTCTTCAATATGGGTTTTTATAGGCTGTGACATTGTGTAATGGACTATAGCACATTACTTTTATATAGTACATCATTTTCATGGATAAAATTATGGGAATAGAAACATGGAGATCCACAAATTTCGTGGCAATCTTTTCAACAGCTCTCACGATATTTTGGTACAGACCAAAACTACTGCTGACCTACAGTCCATCATCTCTGAATGCCTCACAGTTGTCTCATGACACTAACAGAAAAAGCATCTTTCTTATCACGTGAAAGCTTTGAACTTGTGCTAATAAATCCTTATTATTAGGAACAACTGTCCTCTCTTTCTAAAGCTGAAGCCATGAACACAGATGTGGTACATTTTAGATACACTTCTGTCAATTACATCAGCCATATAACTTAAAGAATTTGACTTTAGAAGTGACATTTGATAATTTACCTACTGAAAAATAATCTTAGGACTGATTTTATACTTCTAGATGTTTTTTTAAATGTGTAAAGTGAAACTGTATTGTGCTTTTATTCATCAAATTCTGTATTTTATGTTATAAACTAGATTTTTTAAAATATGCAGTATCTCTTTTAGGCCACTCCTGTATCTCAAATGAGTCTGATATGCCTTCCCTCTCCGTCCTGCACTCAAACACAGCAGCTCCACTCTGTGCATGTGATCCCTCCCCTTCACAGATCTGCCAATGTGTGAGAGCCAGAGCAGCGACTCACTAGAATCAGGAAGTGAGCAAAAGGAACTAAGCTGCGTGTGTTATCTGTGCAGGCCGTTTCTGTTCAGAGAAAGTGATATTCAGACAGTTGTTGCCTTGAGGAGGTGAAATGGCACAGAAAAGTGTGCAGCTGGACAGGGAAACATTTTCCTGTTCCATCTGTGTGGACCTACTGAAGGATCCGGTGTCTATTCCTTGTGGACACAGCTACTGCATGAAATGTATTGAGAATTTCTGGGATGAGGAGGATAAGAAGAAAGTCCACAGCTGCCCTCAGTGCAGCCAGACCTTCACTCCGAGGCCTGTTTTGGTAAAAAACACCATGTTAGCAGTTGTAGTGGAGGAGCTGAAAAAGACTGGAGTCCAAGCTGCTCCTGTGGACCACAGTTATGCCAAACCTGAAGATGTAGCCTGTGATGTCTGCACTGGGAGAAAACTGAAAGCACTCAAGTCTTGTTTAGTCTGTCTGGCCTCTTATTGTGAGAAACACCTCCAACCTCATTATGAGGCAGCTCCATTAAAGAAACACAAGCTTGTGGAACCTTCCAAAAAGCTTCAAGAGAACATCTGCTCTCACCACGATGAGGTAATGAAGATATTCTGCCGTACTGATCGGCAGAGTATTTGTTATCTCTGCTCGCTGGATGAACATAAAGGCCATGACACAGTCTCAGCTGCATCAGAAAGGGCTGAGAGACAGAAAGGGCTGGATGTGAATCAGCAAAACATCAGACAGAGAATCAAGGACAGAGAGGAGGATGTGAAAGTGCTACAACAGGAGGTGGAGGCGATCAACCGCTCTGCTGATAGAGCAGTAGTGGACAATGACAAGGTCTTCACTGAGCTGGTCAGTCTCATTGAGAATAAAAGCTCTGATGTGAAACAGCAGATTAGATCAAAGCAGAAAACTGAAGTGAGTCGAGTGAAAGAGCTTCAGGAGAAGCTGGAGCAGGAGATTGCTGAGCTGAAGAAGGAAGACGCTGAGCTGGAGCAGCTTCCATACACTGAGGATCACAATGAGTTTCTGTACAAGTATCACTCTTTGGGACATCTTGGTGAATCTACAGACACATCCAGCATCAATGTGCGTCCCCTGCTGTACTTTGAGGATGTGGCAGCGGCCTTGTCTGAGACCAGAGATAAACTGAAGGACATTTTGTGT
>JAOWBC010000002.1:5280859-5299110 GCA_028566105.1 Hypoplectrus providencianus
CACACACACACACACACACACACACACACACACACACACACACACACACACACACACACACACACACACACTGCCTCTCAGCTATTGTCTCAGTTTTGGCAGCCACACGGATCAGAGCACAAAGCAGATGGCTGCTGTGTATAATGTCACTAAGAGATAGTTTTATCTCATTGATGCAGTGCTGACTGAACGCTGTCAAAACACTGTCATCAACTAAATGCATGGCCCAGTGTTTGCTTGTACGTAATGACATCAGGTCATTTACATTGCCATGTTCTGAAATAGTATTCCTGCACCTCAAAACAACTTCCATCAGCTCTGTAAGTTATTTTTAGCTGTGATAGTGGCATGCCAGTGTCAGCCTGTCCATGCTTTATCCACCACTTCATTTCAAAAACAAATTGAATAACTCAGCTACTATTTACATTCATTTATGTGATATTTACTACGAATATTAATGGTTCTTTTAACATCAACAGATTTAGAGTTTGACCAAATACCCACAAAACTAATGAGGTCTTAGCATGCAGACATTTGCATGTAGCCCAAAGGACAGCATCACAGCGCAGCTATGGACTCTGAAGGCTGTTACATACAGGGTATTTGCTTTGTGATTAATTGACAACTGTTGTTTTTGTTACTTTTACAACAAACTTTTGTTTTAATTTCAAAAGAGAAAAGTCATTACTGTTTGACTAATGGAACTCAGTTCATTCAAAGCAATTTTACAAAAGAAAACTAGATGTAATAGCTTCCAGTAGCTTAGGTCATATGACCTCTGACCCCAGGCAGACTCTGCAGCAGATGCTGCTCTAGGTCAACAGGTTCTCAGTCTTCCATACCATTTATTGTCAGGCCCCTAGTGTGTTTCTTGCATTGATCTTCTTGCAACCCTACCTGATTTTTTCATAATACATATATTTGCATTCATTACATATGCAGGCATGCGGAACATTAATAATTATAATTAAAAAGCATAAAACAGTCTTACAGAAATCCTAAACTTGACTGTGTTAAATTCATATTTACCAAGATAACACATACAATGGAGATTGGTTTCCTTTATCCATATCTATAAAGTTTTTTAATAAAAATTCCTCTCCCCCTGAGCTTTATCTACAGCAGTCAGCACTTATTATGACCTGTGCTGTACCATGTGCCATTCTTTGACCCAGATACCGTTGTAATAAGCTAAACTTGGATCTGGATATCCTGTGTTAAAGAACTTCAGATATGATTCATAAGGAAACATGCAGATATGATATGATATCTTCATCACATCAAGTCTCTGAACGCTGATTCTGTCACAAACAAAAAAACAAAAATTGTGCTGTAAATGGCCCTGGTTTTGTTAGGTGATTGCTGACACTGTAGTCTGGAATCTGTCTGTTCAGATGTTGCTGAAGTTCCCTGACTTTTTAGCACTTTCCTCTAACTGTCTCAAACTTTTTAAACTCCTCAGCTCCACTGATGTGATAATTGCCAACATACATATTAACACAGTGAAGAATCACAGCAGAGCCAAATACTTGAACTGAGGTTACCATGCTCATCCTTGCTTGCTTTTTAAACATGCAAGAGAAACCCCACCCTCCCCCTCCTAAACCTCTCCTAGCACCCAAGTCCAGGAGCTCTGCCAAAAGCAGCCTAACGCTAAACATTCACAGCGCCGGGGAAGAGAAAGCAAACTCTGGGAAGGTACAGGATTGACGTCAGAGAGAGCCACATGTAAGAAATTCCTTCCTAATTACGGGGAATGCACTGGCTTATTGTATGAAAAATGCTCCGGTTCATATTCGTCTTTTAAAAGATGGCTGTTTGTTTTATAGATCGTACCACATTCAGTGAGTATTAATTCTCTGTTCTCCCACTTAAGCCAGCACCATTCTTTCACATCCTCTTTATAACCTCCTTATTTTTCTCTTTTTTTCCTCTCTTTCAGCTCACCTTTTTCATCTCTTCGTCTCCTTCCTTCCTCTTTTGCACCAACTTATAAAAACTGCTTTGCCGTAGATAATTTAAAGTTGCCAACTGACACCTCTGCCCACTTGTGCAGGATGCAGTGAGGCTGATATGTTTATATAATTTCTGCTGACCAGCTGCTGTGCTGTTATTCCTCTTTCCAGGAATGTTGGAGCCCTTTCTTACTGCTACACACGGCCCTGCTTTCATGACAGTTTTAAGCTGGACTCAACTAATTGGACTTAACTCTTTATTGTCGTGGCTCACCTTTCCCTAAAGCTATATGTGTGTAACACATATAATTTAGTGGGAAAGTACAGTCAGTAACATGCAGTTCTCAGGTGTGTCTCCCTGTCTCCTGCACAAACAAAGCAGGGCTGAGTCTCACTCAGCTGGTCTTCCCAGACCACGAACAGTCAAGGTGGCAACAAAACAAAAACAAAAAAGGGAGGGTATTCTTAATCATGGTACAATATCTAATGATAATAGTAATATATATACAAACATCAGTTTTTATTTTCTACTTCTAGGATTGCTTAAAATTACGCAGAAATCAGAATTCAGCTTTTCCATGACCCATTACTCTGTAGAGGTTGTAATGCATTTCCCCCCAAAATTACTGATGATTAGATGACTATTATTTGTGCTTGTTTGTGCGATGTTAAGTGTATCTATAGCCACAAAACATCAGACATTTGTTCCTTCTTCTACACTGAAAAGTCCAGAATCTTTGAATATGCAAATATTTGTTTCCACATTACACTTGTGTGAGTTGCATCTTGAACTGTGATTGGCTTTCAAACTACTTGTGATGTCACATGACCCGCATGTGTGCACAACTGTTGAGGTGAGCTCAGAGAGACGTTGCCACTTTGCTTTTACTGTAGGAAAAAGTGTCAAACTCTGCACATACATCATTCTGCAAAGTGAAGCTCAAACATCACAGTGAAGTGACAATACACCTTTTTTTTAGCGGAGCAAACTGGAGCAAGCTACCAACAACACAAAGATGAAATGGTTAACTTATTCATTTGCACACTGAGATGATACACCTGTGAAAAATCCCAATGATGTGAGATGAGATGTGTCATCAGGATGCACTGATACATGCGCTGTCTCTTAGTATCCACTGCTATCAGTTTTGGAATTCATGTGATGGTCTGATATTATTGTCACTGCCAATTTGACAGATTGTGGAATGTGGAATTCTGTGAGTTTGTCACTCAGACAACAATACAAGTTTTGTGTTAGAAAGTGAATGAAATTAGCATTGAGTTTTGAGTGGAAACACAAATCTTTCTATTTGAATATACTGTTTTCATGAAGATCTTGCCCTTTATCTTTAGCATTGTCTTATAAAAAAAAAATCTTTTGAAAATATAACCCCAATTCCAATAAGTTGGGATACAGTAGTACACATTTGAAATATATTTCATACTTTTTTATGCTTTCATTCTGAATTTGATGCATTCTTGTTTAATTTATGCTGCATAAGTTTTCAACTAGAAATTACATTTTCATATTGTAGCCAATGCATTCTGAATGTTGTTTATTTATTATAAAATAATAATAATAATAATAAAATATCCACAGTTGCATTTTTTTTTGCTTTTCTTTAATATATAATATAATATCTGGATTTAGTAACATCATGTCTTTACAGGGTTGGCAAGTGGCAGAGCTAAAAGTGGAACAGGGTGTCTCAGTTTCTTAAGGTCCTCAGAGCTATGCTACTTTAGTGGAAGGGGGAAAGGGATCGTCTGAGATTAGTGTAGAGCCAGTTGATTTAGGAGAAAGGAGTGTGATGGTGAGGTGTGAGGGGGTTTCACACACACACAGGGAGTGCTTGTGCTGAAAATGGAGACAGGAGGGAACCTGGGGATTTGTGGAGGATCCCATATCAACTGTAGGAATGCCTTTGAAGCTTTTTCTTCCTCCCTCTGGATGCATTTTATTAGTGGGGGACAGCTTCTGATCGGACACATTGTGGTGGATGGGTAGAGACACGTTGGAAAAACCAGGTTGGAAGATGAGGAGTAGGAGGAGGAGGAGGGCCATGAGCTGCTGAACTAAAATGATGTTAGCAGCCCCCTTTGCTCTTTATGCAGGCACTCTGCTTCAACATCAATTAGAGTCATCAGTGAGAAAAATACTGATGCTTGGCTGCTGTTTACTTCAACCGGAGAATTTTAACTTTTAGTTTGGCATTTATCAACAAAATCTAATATATACTCATGACAATATTTTTTTTATGTAAGGAGTAAAAAACTATACACATATACACCTTTTTATTGTTTACAAATTCTTACAATCCAGTAGTGTACACACAATAACATATTTGTTATTCTATTTTCTTTTTTAAGAAATGGTCTGCTCCAAACAGAGAAGTATACAGATGTTAAACCAATATACACCAGTATTTATTTTTTTATTTTTTTTAAAGCTGCAACATTTAAAAGCTGAAATATATAGAATAAAACGTGGTTAAGTGGTAGAACATTTTTTGAGGGAGGCCTGCACTATTCCAGTGCCCCTTGTAGTTCTTTCTTTTCTCTTTCTCTGTCAATTTTCAGCTATGTTTGGATCCCAGGGAATGAGCAGTTATTGGACGAGTGTTTGCTTTTTCTCCCGGGGGGAATATTGATTTGTACAACATAACAGTGTCTTTATTGCTCTTGTTTTATTGCCCCAAGTAGACAGAACTGTTGTTGGTGCACTGGCAAAGACGACCAGGTCCTCTCACTGTCTGACCTCTGAGTGTGGAAGTAAATGGGGCTTTTCAATTCACCTCAAATGGGAAACTTATCTTGCTAATCTTGAGAACTTTTAACTTTTTAGAAAATCCACCTCCATATATATACTCAACCCTTCTGTTACTTAGCAGATCCCTGTTCCAACCAGAACTCTGTTTTCTCATTATTCTGACAGCACATGAATGCAGCACAAATGCCCTGAGATATGGTATGTTGCAGTTGGCTGCAAGGATGGACTGATATGTTTGACTTTTGTTATCTGCCATTCATTTGATGGACAGGGTCATAAAAATTTTGGCTTGATATAAATATTATCAGCCATTTTCATTTTTAAAAATATATGAAATATATTGCATTTTATTAAAAAAAATTATACATGTGTGCGTGTGTGTCTTCCCTGTGATTGGGAACTGGTTCAAAATTCAATGTGTTTGACCCAAACTGCACCCTTACACCAAGTTTCCTGAAAACTGGGACAGTTTTTCCCAAAATTGAGACTGTGTGCTTGTTAGCTTGTTTTGTTAATCTCCTGCCCTCTAATGGTCAGGAAAACATAGCTATAATAATATAAAGATATAATACATAACTAAAGAAGTATTTCCACGCTATAGCCTGTTCCCTCACACATACACACACAGTCAACAGAGAGACACAAAGTAACCACTTGCTTTGCTCACAACACACACTCACACTGTGATCCTGGGGGTTTGCGTCCGTAACACAGACTTAACAGGATTGAACATGACTGGACACGTTGGGAATCACACCCATATTGCAGGCATCAACACACACCAGGACACAGCTCCTGTGAAAACCGACAAAGGTGTAATTAACTCCAGAGGTTTACAGCATGCTGATGTAACTAGCTTGTCATGTCCAGTCTCTATTTGTCTCACTTGCTCTTTAACATGCACTCTTCCTTCTGCAAGGTGACTCTCAGAGGCTAAAAAGCTCTGTGCGCAGGTTGGAATTTTCTCTTCTTTTGAGTCTCTCACTCTCTCTCACAAGGTTAACAAAGCACAAATGCCGTATAATAGTTTGAAAACAAAGCAACAGGAAGGGATCACGGCTGTCCAAGCTCATGGTCCAAACAAACACAGATGCCTCAGACACTGAAGTTTGGAAAGTTTGCTGATTCATCTTAGCAGGAGGTTCACAGAGCTCAGAAAAATGTGATTTCTCTCATTTCAGATCCCCTCCACAATAGCACAAACTTGAAGTGTGATGTCTCTGACATTAGCGTTTGCTTTGTTTTGTCATGGATGAAAGATCACTTTTTAAAATTCAGTGGGATTGCCATGCTGCTGGTTGGTTGGGGTATCTGTGTTAAAATCTGATAGCAGATGTGCTCAGATCCTAAACAAGCAGTGTCATATATAGGCCACATGGAGACAAACCCTGAGTCATGCTAATGTGTTGTAGCCTTGCATACATATATATAGTACAATATTTCTCTCCCACTGCATAAAAAGTAAGTTGAACCCAGCATGTGATGTCCACATGTGTAATGCTCCCACAAACAGAAAGGCCCTTCTCTCTATGCAGTGACCCCTCCACTCCTCTACAGATGTCCGTTCCTTTTAGTACACTTTCAGCAGTGAAATGCCACACACACACTCACACACAGACACAGTGCTCTTCTTAGGTATCACAGGGATCTCCTGTCTCCCTACGGACTTACCTCGTGTTGCCTGCCTGCTGCCAGACCACATGGCCTCTCTTTCTGAACACTTATTGTGTGTGTGAGGCTCAGTGAGAGTGATGCAGTGAAGGGCTGGACCAACTGACCTAAAATCTATATCAAGTTAAATGTGACAACATCGCAGCAAAAAGGTTTTTGTTTTGCTTTTTTAAATGTGTATGCTTTTGTTAAATAAACACTTTATTACTCTTTATACTTACAATATGTTAATCTTGATTAATTATAACTATTAATATCATGGACTTAAACAGGATTCTCTTTGTTGTCTTATGTATACCAATGGAGTCGTAGACAAATGTGCATCAGTACACACAGAGGCATAGGCACACCAACTTAAAAGGTCCAGTGGTAAAAATAAAGTCAAAGGCTGTGGTTTGTCTTGTAGGTTTAAAATGCCCAGAGGAAGTGCTGGGTAGTTGGTAAACATGGCCGCAACACCAACAAGTGGTTTTTAGCAAAGCGGTGCTAAGAAGTTCTTGCATTGGTTGAATTCTGCACATAAACACAGATTGAGAAAAATACATTTTTCAGAAGATCAGATATCCTGTTTGGAATTCTCTTTATGTACAGTATAGAGTGAAGTGGCAAGTTGTACTCAAATGTAAAAATCTATAGAAATAAAAAAACCCAAAAAGTGGTGCTTGCATTTGTCAACATAGTTGACATTCAACAATCCTAAACTGAGATATACTGTGGTATTACTGATAACCACAGACCAAGAAATGGTTGCACATTTCTCAAAATGTTTGCCAATTGCAACCTGGCAACCGTTACTGTCGAGCCCTGTGCTATGTTAATGGAAGTGAGAAAAAGTTGTGCACCCGCCCTGTGATTTGGATCAGCTTGGCCCCTGCTACACCATTCCAAGTTTCATCTTAATTGGGGCAGTAGTTTTCATATAATACTTCAGACAAACAATACACAAACTGCTTGGCAGAGGTAAAAATCTTGAAACAGATTCCTTTGTTTGTTTTTTTGTTTTTGTTTTTGTGTATTTTTTAA
Organism: Hypoplectrus providencianus; assembly: GCA_028566105.1. Taxonomy (NCBI): domain Eukaryota; kingdom Metazoa; phylum Chordata; class Actinopteri; order Perciformes; family Serranidae; genus Hypoplectrus; species Hypoplectrus providencianus. Next base: position 5,288,279 of record JAOWBC010000002.1, read on the forward strand.
CAGAAACATGACCAAGGTACACACTTTTTCATATTTTAAAACAATCTTGTCCATGCACATATGGACAAACTCAGGTCACTTTTTCTGAATCTCAAACCTAGTTTATCTTTTCTGTCCTGCAATTTCTTATCTCTAGCCATATATTGAAGCAATAGATAGCTAAAATTGGTCAGTTAATTGCCCAAAACCTAAAAATGATGGTACATACAGTTAATAACTGGATGCTGGCAAGTTATTCTGCAATGGAAATTTTGTTCTACCAAGGTTGTCCATTCTTTCCTACTGTTGTGGACTTTTGGTGTAGAGTTTGGTGCTTGTTGTAGCAGCTTGACTTGCTTCTAGTACCAAGCATGCTTTACAGCCTGGTGCCCACAGCAATGTTACAATGATTAAGGGTTAGGCTGAATTATTGTCAAACTCAGGAGTTCCTGAATTGAGCAGTGTTTCCCACAGAATTTTATGAGACTGTGGTGGGTGGACTTTGAACCACCTAGGGGTTGCCCAGGGACATGCCCCCCCCCCTCAGGGGAAACTTTTTGCCATAAATGCCCTAATTTGGTGGCTTAGAGGATTTGGCTGACTGACTGGGGGGTTACAGACACTCTGCTTAGGCAGCAGCAACACAATGCAAAATATCTGTATATTATTGTGTGAAAATTATTTCAATATCGTGTGAAAAAGACACATTACTGGGATATATTAGACTATGGTGGGCTGCCACAGTCTAGATAATTAATAAGAAACCCTGAGTTGAAGGACCATCATCATGTAAACAAACAATTTCAAAAGACCAGAAGACTTGATGCTTAAATTTCCATGAGGAATCTCCTCTGCTGAGAGCCTTCAAATTTTTGATTGCTGGTAGCTAACTTAGCTTTCATTCACATGATGGATATCTCACTTTGGAATGAGTTTCCTCATATGTTGGCTTCGCAGCAGGTTATCTCGGTGGTTTAGAATGACGGTGACAGGTTGGCGTGGCTGGCATGCTCTCCGACTGGCTCCAACTTTTGGTTGTAGCAGAAGGGCAATTTTGGTGGCGCCTCAGCAGACAGGATGGCATAGTTGGCAGAGTGGAGGGTGGCAGAGCTCTGAAGCTGATAGCGAGGGCTTAGAATACACCAGACTGAGTTGTGGCGGAGTAGACAGGTTGGCGCGGCTGGCACACAGTTGTGGTGATTGGAAGGCAGACTGAGGTAAGGCTAGCCCAGAACAAGGTGACTTGGCACTGTTAAGGAGGAAATGTGTGTTTGGTTGAGTATAGATTCATCATCTCTGTGTTTCTTTGTGTATAAATACCTTTTTTAAACTCCTCATGTGTGCTTTGTTGTATGTTTCTTGCATCATGGAAGGGTTCTCCTCACCATTGTACACCGGGTGTGTATCCACTGAAGCAGGCACTCCTGCTTCCTGCTAGCCTCTGAGCCAACTTGTCTCCTTGCCAGACATCGGTAACTTGGCACTCTGTCTCTTCCTTTTTCCATGTGGTGAACACGTATGTCTGTCCACACGGAAGTCTGTCGACACATCTCGGCTCTTACAAATGGGGAAATGACACATGTAAAAAGAGCAAATCACTTCCCTGCCTGGGCCTGGGAGACATGCATGTACTTTTTCTCTGCCTGTATGTATTTTAACCGACCATATGTACATAGAGTATATCCCGACATGTCTACAGGGAGATAGAGTGTGTTTATCTGTTGCTGAGGGGCCTGCATATGGCACAGGTCACATGGGTCAACACATTAGAGTCTCCATCGGTGTCCACATGACTCTCAGAGTAACCGTGTCCTCAGTTGTTCTGGGCTATACAAACCTCCGCACAGCAACAACACCCTGCAGGATATTGCTCACTTACATAACAATCTGCATACATTATGATTCAGTTGTTATGGCAATAAAGCCCTTATTAAGGTATGATTTCCCACTATAAGTGCATGCCATTTCAAGTGCCCTTCTCTCCATCAAACCAGTCTACAAGCAGAGCCAAAGGATGGTCCACACAGAATGAGCAATGAGAGGTAGATAACCCCTCTTTCTCATCTCTCTTGAACTTTATCTGTTAGATAATAGTTGTACTACAGAGAGGACAAATATTCAGTCAAACTCTCACACAGCAGTGCTGTGGTTTGGACTGGGTTGGTGAGTGCCCCTTTTAGACCGGACAAGAGTGCTTTGAAGGCAAATGTGTGGCTATACTGTATACAAAGTGTTTGCTCTAGAGTGGACAGTGTATACAGGCACCCGGTCCATTATGACAAGCCTTGATGTAAATCAGGAGCTAGGCAAGGGAAACCAGAGCAGTAATTACCAGCAGTGACAGCACTGCTGTTGTTTTTACTTTGAGTCCCTGGGTTTCATCACGACAAAATGTGGTCCTGGCCAGGCAAATGTCCATTTATCTGTGGCCAGATTTCATCTCTGTGATAGTGTTCTAACCTTGAAACTTACAGGAGCTATGTCGAGATCAAAGAAAAATCAGAGTTTGAACATTGTTTTAATGGTAGCAAATGTATCACAAGGAGTGGGGTTGAAAGCAAGGCAGGGGCTTTTGGCCTCCCCTTGGCCCCATAACCCTGCAAGATACCATCACAAAACTTTCCAGGCGCGTACTTCTAGCAGACTTTACAATTGAAGACAGAGTTTGAAGATGGGTGGGGTTCAAACAAGTGCGTCAGAGAGTTTAGTTGGAATCTATCTTTATGACCCTGGGCTGATTTTGCATCACAGCTAGTGTGATTACAAGATAATCAATAATCAAAATAAACAGTTGCTGTCATCAAAATAGCAATCAAGATATATTCCATTGATTAACTGCAGTTGTTTGTTCCATCACTTTGGTCTATATTCAACTGAAATACTGCACTATAGACTGGACAGATTGCTTCTAAAATTTTCATACTTCACAGACAAAACCACGAGGTCAAAATATTGACTTATGCAATACTTCATGACCTGCAAAGCCAATTTCAAGCAATATTATTTGGAGAGTACTTTGACATGGACCTGAGACTTGAACATCTATGAGTCTGTATTGTTTAAATTAACTGTTAAGTTTATACAAAGTAAGAAAAATACCCTCTTCAGTTTCCTAGAAACCCAGCTGACTTTTTCAGATTTGTTGCTGTGGTCGCAGACAGTCCAAAGATTTAGATTTACACTTCAGGCTTGCAATTATGTAAAAATCTCTCAATTAAGATTCATGTAAATGATGAGGCCATCAGTGTACAGCATTGGTTGAAATTAATAAAGGGGAAACTGATAGAGCTTGTTAGCTTCAGCGGCTGTTTCGCCATGATCTCATCAACAATAGCAAACCTCCTCAAGTGTTGCCATGTTTTGTTTACATTGTGCATATATTACATTCTCGACTAAGCTACTCCAGTTGCTCACCAGGGACCATTCTGCATTCATTTTCAGCCTTGCAAGTGCAAAGAATATGAACCACACTGCTTTATTATTTGACAGCATGTAGGCATAGAAAAGCTGCAACATACAGCCTATTTGGGTGTAGTTCAGCAAATGTGTTGAAAGAACCCTATTCAATCCATGTAGAGTCTCTCTCCTTCTACTCTCTCTCTCTGGATATTTGTTTGTTGTGGTTTCCATGGAGGTTTAGTCTCATCACTGCGTGTTAAGGCAGAGAGTGCTTGACCTGTCTTCCTCCCCAGGCGTCAGAGGTCACAGTCTGCTCAGTCATGGGTGGACAACCTATAAACCTGCCTGGTTTCCATGAGATACGTTTCCTGCACAAATAGAGATAAATATACACATCTATTGCACCGCACATCTGCTGCAAACTCCGATGCTGTCACGTTTTCTCTCTTTGTCTTCTATTCTGTGTTTACCATGACACAAGTCCTTGCTGAGGGTTTTTTTTAGGGGGCTGAAGAGCAAAAATGAAAAATAGTGCTGGGGACTATTATTGAGTGAAACAGAAGGAAGATGCAAATCACTTACACTTTCAACTCTCCCTTTGTGTGTGTGTGTGATTGCTTGGCCTGTCTCTCGCCTATGAAGCTCTGGTGTCGTCTTTCTGCCATCTGCCACAGCCACCCTACTGACATGCACACACACACAGACGTGCACACACATATTGAGCTTTCATGTAATGCTGTCATCACATAACCTCTTCTCTTTCCCTTTCTTCTTGTGGAGGAAGTCTCAGTTAGGTCTCCACTCATCATCTGATCAGAATGCGTTAGCATCTACTTTTGTCAAAGAAACAAAGGAAGCAGACTTTGCCTCAAATATAAAATTCAAGACTATGCATTTGGTGTGTGTTTGTGTGTAAGATATGAATATTTAATTCAGCCCCTCCCTCCGTCATGTATTAATCATGGAGCAGTCTGCTAAGGCTGAAAATAGCGCCTAGCAACCCAGAAAAACAAAATTCACAGTGTTGTGGGTATGTCATGTGCTGCTGTTCGTTCATGTGTGACGCAGCACATGGTCTACTCTCACATTTTCCTTTTCTCTCCCCATGTCAGTCTGTGGCGGTGGAGATTTCTCATTTGCACGAAAGATACTTGCAGTCAAGCTTACTTTCATTTTACTGTTGCAGGCTTTGAGAGAGTTGTTTTTAGAGTCGATATTAGACAATATTTGCTTGTTTTACCCACATTCTTAACTGCATACAGCCTGCTGTGTCTGCTTTGACACCCACTGAGTATAGGTAAAGTTTGAAACAGTATGTGACTGTAAGAAGGTGCGCTTCAGGAAAAGTGGTGATAATTGCAGGAGTATTGACCCCAGCATCTGTACCAGCTGCCAATCTTAAGGATAAACTGAGTCATTACATCATTTTAGCTGAGCTGTTTGCAGGTGGGAGAAGAAAAATAGCAACAAGTTTATGGGATTTGCAGAGAATCTTTGAACAAAAGTGCTCCAATACAAGACCAAGCCAGAGACTTTGTGCTGTGTGTGTCACATAAAAACTACAATGTCTACATGATGGTACCCGGGAAACGCTTTCAAATCTACATAGGTAGGCTTGTTACAGTTCAGGCTTGTGATTGTCTAGTCTGTGTACAGTAGAGTTGGACACTGTTGGGATACTCATATGTTGTTCATTGTATTGGTTACTGTCCATCACATTTGGTTTGTTGTGGAGAATGGCAGAGACATGCCGTCTTTCATCTTAAATTGTTTTAAAGGGTGCTCACATCGCTGGCATCGCAGGTTTTCTTGACATTCAACAAATTAGCAAAAGTAGTCATGTTCCACATGACTGATCAGCTGTTTTTATCTCTGTCGGTCAAGACGAGCTGACGTAAAAGGACAGTTTTAAGTTTCACAATTGAATCAGATTCCTGAAGACTTCTCTCCATTTTCTCTTGTGTATGGCCAAAATTTGTTCGATGAGCAACCTTTTTTTGGTCTTTTTTCCATACATTATTTTTCTCCTACTGTTTACAGATGGATTAGCCTACAGCAATACATCACATTGCCATTCTGTCAAAGTTGATGGAAACATCCCTAATTGCCATTTTCTTTTATGCAACCTTTCAAAAATTCTTCAAAATTTTCCACCTAGAAGGCTCATTGTGAACACATTTTCTGGCTACAATACTAAAAATGTATTTTCTTTGTGCATAACATCTAAATGTGACATTTTTTTATTTTTATTTCAATGTGTGACAGTCAGACAAGAATAATCAAAGTCCTTCCACATGTAATGAGCCTCATCATGCGTATTTAGGAAATGAAGTGCTATCCCATAAAGATATGCATGGACTGCCAGTAGCAGATGCTTCAACTAACAGCACATCCACTCTAATTATTACTTTGAGCAAAGGCAGGGCAAAGACTCAGTTTCCGAGTTCATCTAAACTGTTTATGGCACTGCCTAACCAATAATATTCAGCACAGAAGTACACATTTACTGTTAAAAGGCACAAATATAAAGATCTACCTCTGGATTTCAGTTTAATTTATTCATTCATTTAACTTTTTTTTTTTTTTTTCAGGTGTTTCTTTTATTTGAAGATCTGAAACTGTTAAGTGTGACAAAAATACATGAAATCAAAAACCTTCCTTTTTTTCACAGGAATGTATCTTTATTTGTCCATTGGACGTGGATATATAACATCTGAAATTTAAAATCGAAAATGACACTGCCTTTTTTTTGTTATTTCTTTTCGAATCCAATATACTGGAATTCAGGGCCCACACCAAATGAGTTTCTTCCACCAAACCAAGGTCCCATCAAGAAGTGAATATAATAAAACCTTTTATTGACGGTTGTTTCAGGCCGACAGATGGTGTTCCCTTTGGAGCTTCAGACAGGGCTAGTCAATTAAACAAAAAGTGTTCAATTTAGCCTTGCACTTGTTCTTCTCTGTTAAACTAAGATTATTCAATTGATCCAAAGGTTATGTACAAAACTGTGCAGATTTGTAATTAGACTTCTCTAATACATGGCTTTTGGCAGCAGCTTGTGGAGAGGAGTGGGAGTAGTTAAGGAGATAGGCTTGGCCTCAATGTGTTTCCTACAAGGACAAGTGAATTGTGTATTTTACTTTCCATCCACTCTTCATTGCTGAAGCAGGATTAGCATTTATGTTTCAAATATAAAGCCTGTGAAACATAAAGGCTGGTATTTAAGTTACCTAATGTGATGTCTTGCTTGCGGACATTATTTTTTAAATCTTCTTTAGTCGTTTAGTAAATGTGTGCCTCAAATTTCGAAGACTTATAGGGATTTCGTTACCCATTGCTAATTTCATTCGTATGCAAATAGAAATACTGTCAGTAATGTGGACGTAAAAAAAGAAATTAATCTTAATCCAATACAGCATAGTCAAGCCATAAATGAGACTTATTTAGAGATGAGTTTCAGTAAGCCACTGTGCAAGGTTTAAATAATTATAAACTGAGGCCCCCTGGTTGGATTAGTTGGCTCGTAATATGTGAGCACTTTGTCCACCCTACTGTCTCTCTCTCTCTCTTCTCTCTCTCTCTCTCTCTGCCTCTGAATGTGTTGAGTAGATATCGTATTACTCTACACATCTGCTTTGCTCTTGTCACTTTCTTTTGCTTGTTTTCTCTCATTTCCCTCCTCCCTCTTCTCCATATCCCTTTCCAGATATCTATACCTCCCTTTCCCAGACACTGGTGGTTTGATTCTGTTGAGCTGCTTGTTTCGTATCCTGCTGAGCACCACATTAAAGCCCTCCTTTCTTCTCCCTCTCTCTGACAGGTGGCTTGACCAGCAACGAGCAGCCTGTGGAACTTCTTAAACCAGCTGCACTCAACCATTTCGGTATGCAATGTATATTTTTGTACCTCTTTGTGTGAAAGCATAAAAAATACTCTCTTGGATTTGATGTGCTAACAGATTGGATCCTACATGAGTCTATTTATACCAGTACTGAACTCTGCTGTTTCCCTGCTTGATAATAACACTTAGAGCTGAGTGATTGATGCAGTCATGTCTTTGGGTTTGCTGTGGTGTGATGCACCACAGGTGATTACAGAACATCACTGCTCAATTGGGGATTTGGTGATATCGCGGTGGCCTTAGCTGGCTAATGTACTGCTCAACATTACACTCTGTCAGTGTGTGTTTATGAGGAAACTTATCATTTACTCCTGAGCGTGTAATTGCTGACGTCGCACATTGTTTTTAGTACGGCGATGTATTATTCAGCGGTCGACTCCTTTTAGAACCCGCACCGCACATGGCGTGCGGCACACGTGCGCACACTAGGAAGCGCACGTGAAACGAGACATTTTGTTGGAACTTTACGCTCTTGTTGACAGGAACGTGGGATGATCATGCCACATCAGCATGTCATCAACCCACAAGCGGTATGTTTGTCCCATGTGGCGAGAGGAAATGCTGATGCTGCGATGATGTCACTGATATGGTTGCCAAGACCTGAAGCCTTAGCCTGGTAATAGCATGTTTCCTTTGCTCGAAGCGGCGGCACACGTCAGTGCATAAACACACAGACAGACGTGCAACACATGCAAACATATGTGGGATGTGTAATGGGCTTGTAATTATATGATGTGTTTCATTAAAAGGCGTTCTTTAATGCAACTCTATGGTTGTGTGGTAACATTCTGGGGTTACATTTTTTCAGGTCAGCTTTATAAACATTTATTTTTAAAAGCATGGTTATATATTTTCATGACAATTTTGTAGAAGCTTTTAAGGCTGGGTAATTAATGATAACAATAAAAACAACCTTAAAATTCCAATTGAAAGCTTTGAAGCAAAGATAAAAGAGGATTGTACTATTGATCTGATAGAAAAGAATTTATTATGACTTTAAAAAAGAAGCATACACATTTACAGCCTACACACTTATATCACATTTAGATCTGGGTAGAATGCAGATTAACACCTGTCTCTAGGAGTCTGCATCTCTAATGGGATATTTATTAAGTAAATGATGTTGACATTTACAAGTGATTTAGCTGACTCTCTCAGAGACAGAGAGAGAGGGACAGCAATGATTTGGCAAGTGAAACTGGCAGCAGAAGTAAAAGTAAAAATGAAAAGGGGGAGTGGTCTTTGCTACCATGAATTAACTGTAACGGCACTATATCTCTATACCTGTAGGCTATATGAAGTAGAGTTGTAAATCACAACCATACATAAATCCTGATTTCTAGTTTAATGACACATCTCATAAATAAGACTGCTGTATAATTAAAAGAAATACATGAAAATCTGTTTTTACTTAATGGGACCAGTAGACCCATCACACACATATAAAATATTTCCTGTACATTATCTGCTCTGTATTGCCTCTGAATGGATTTTATATACTTTTTTCTCTGCTTTTGTTTCAATGAATTCTGAGCCTTAGACATGCTGTCAAGCTGCACACAACTCTCAACAATGTACAGTAAAATCCATGATGACTAGGTTGGAACTTTTTAGGTCAGGTAGTGAGTTGAATGCACTACTTCTACCGCTGAATCATTGGACTGAACTGTTGATTTAAATGAAACATTAAAAATTCAGAGTTTGGTACAGCCCTAATAATAACTAAATGTTTAAATGCCTGCCAAAAAAAGGACAACAGCATTTTTATTGGAAAAAGAACAGTACAATGCTCTATTAACACATTCATGAGATGTGTTAGAATGAATTAACTGGGTGCCAAGTGCCACAGTAACACTTCCTGTGCGTGTATGTGTTTGTCCTATGCTGTGAAGTCCATTTAAACACAGAACCTGATGAGACGGTAACAGCGGCAGTGGGTGCCGCAAGCACTGAAGCCACCAGCCTGTGTGTGTGTGTGTGTGTTTGTGCGCACACAGTTTTTTTTGTTACAGACAAGTTCTGGATCAAAAGTAGAACGAGTCGATCAATCAGAGTGAGTGACTCATTTGAGAATTTGAAAAGAAGGAAGAGAGAGGTGGAGGAGGGTGATGATGGTGACAGCTTTGGGTGAATATTAAGCAGGATGACTAAAGTGTGCACAGGATGAGGTACTGTAGGGGAACAGAAGTCAGCACCTCTCAGTCACCTCCTCACTTTGACGACACGAATGCGAGTTCGAGCATCTGCTTGTATCTGTGAGTCCACATGTGACATTAGCAGAGGGAATGAAAGGCAGGAAGACGTACTGATGCGTTTGCATGTCTGTCCGTCCATCCCAGCGTAAAGCCTAAACTAGGCTCTTTTACTCCCCAAGCCAAAACAGCTTTCTCCCACTCTGCACAAATTAGCAGCAGCCCACGCTCCACTCACACATAACTGTCAGAGCACAGACACTGCAGGGAGTGAGGAGGAGGGAGGGGAAGGTGAGAGAAGTGATGAGGAAGGAGGGAGGAGGGGGGGAAGAAGACAAATTGGGAGAAGAGGATGGGAAAATAGTTAATGTAGACCAGAAGTGGTTTTGTAGCTCACAGAAGGGCTCCGTTATGGCTCCTTTCATCCAGGCCTGGTGTGCACCGTTGGTAATTGTCAAGAAAAACGTGACAGTTGTCTTTTTTGGTCTTTTAGCCGTAATTCTTTGCACACATGTCCATTTTGTGTCTGCACAGCGCTGATATTAAGCAGAATGCAAGGCAAGTTGAGTAAGAACATGAAGAGCTGTTCACGCAGGAAGTGGCAGACCTGTTGGCCGGCTTCTGTTTTCCGACTGAACAGCGTTTCTTTATTTAGAGTTGTCAATTATCCATGAGCACTTACGGACCTGAGAGAGAGGGAGGTGTAGGTAAAATAAATGCAATGAATGGATGGCGGCAGTGGTGGTGGTGGTGGTGGGTGGGGGGGTGTAGACGGTGAAAGAGATAGACGGAGAGAGACATGGGAGGAGAACAGCAATTTGAGGAGAAGAGGGCCTGGGTAAGTAGAAAAAGAGGAATGAGGAAAGGCAAATTATGCAAATACCAGCAGACTCATTACCATTTCAAAACTCTGCAAAGGAAGTCACAGAAAGTGGAGAGAAACATATTTTTGGATGATGCCAAATTCATTCTGCCTCTCTGCATCTCCATCTCTCTCTATCACACATCACCATCCCTCTATCTTGCACTCGACTCCGGTCTCCTCTCATTTCTGTGCATGTGATTTCTATTTCTGTGCTCACTTGGCCTCTGAATTTTCATGTGCAGTCTGAATCTTAAGCTGGACTAGTAGCCTCTTTAGTAGATTTTCCTAGCTATTGCTATACAGGGATTCCCTCTTGTGACAACTTTAATATTTGAATAAATCTTCTAAAATATTTAGAAAAGAATTCTCTGCACACCTGGAAGTGTGAGACATGTTGGATGAAAGTGTTGCACAGTTGAAATGAGAAAAATCTGCAAAGGCCACACTGAATTCATGGTCATCTTTGTTGAACCCCTTTGACGAGATCAAGTGG